>JABAJU010000259.1:0-17390 GCA_018220975.1 Tephrocybe sp. 9980TJB | reverse complement strand
ACGTCCGACGATGGTCGTCCAGCCTTCCAAACGGTTGAGGTTACAGGCAATTCTACAGGCAAGTATAGCATACACGTCTAACCTGACAAGACAATGCTCAACATTAAATATATGTGTAGAATTGTCCCGATCTCTCTTTGCGTCGAAGGAAGTCATTTTGTCTGCTGGCGTTATTGGTACCCCACAACTTTTGCTAGTCTCTGGCATTGGAGACGCTTCAGAACTAAAAGCCGTCGGAGTCAATCCCGTCCTCCAGCTTCCCGATGTGGGCAAGAATTTCCAAGATCAACCAGCCATCACTTTGCGCTGGGTCGTGAACTCAAATGATACTCTTGACAAGTGCGTGTTTCTCATTATCTGCTATTCATTGGAGGTCAATAAGTATTGGTAATCGGCTAGCCTCGCAATTTACCCAGAACTTCTCGAACAAGATCTTCAACAGTGGGAGGTCAATCAGACGGGAGTACTAGGCACTAGTGGTACTTCAAATCTTATATTCGGTCGCCTGCCTGACAATGCAAGCATCTTCAAATCATTTCCGGACCCTTCGTCAGGAAATAACTCTCCGCATTGGGAGATATTTCCCCTTGTAAGTTCCATCCTTTTGAATTTAGGAATCATGTCACTATTAATCTTTAGAATGGCGTGTTAACGTCTTCGGAGTCTGCACCGAATGATACAAATCACTACCTTCTATTTAACAACGTTGTTGTTTCACCTGCAAGTAGTAGGTTATATCCCTCCCTGAATGCTTTCTCAGAACTGACGATAAGTTTTAGGCGGTAACATCACCCTGAAAACCTCAGATCCCTTTGATGAACCACTCATTAACCCAGGCCTTATGACATCGCCATTCGATCTGTATGCTATGCGCGAGTCAATCAAGGCAGGTATTCGGCTCCTCTCTGCTCCCGTGTGGAAGGACTATATCATTAGGCCTGATGGGGCTCTCCAAAACGCAGCCACAGATGACGAATTGGACAATCTAATTCTCAACTCAACCTATGCTTGGCTTCATGGCGTCGGATCGGCGTCAATGTCCCCGAAGGATGCGAAATACGGGGTTGTAGATCCAGATTTGCGTGTGAAGGGCGCGTCTGGCCTTCGTATTGTGGATGCCTCAGTTATGGTCAGTTCAAGAATCTTCCCTTTCTTGCAGTAGGGTTCAAGTTAATTGCCCTTGTAGCCATATGTGCCGTCAGCCCACACTCAGGCGCCAACCTATATCATTGCTGAGAGGGCTGCCGATCTGATCAAAGAGTTCTGGTGTGCTGAATAAGGGACTCAAGTAAATGTCAAATAGAACAAGCCAGTTAATGATGACATCAAGCCAAAGACGCAGATCATTCTTCAAAGCAAGCCACAGTTGTCAACTTTGTCCTCGACTGCGTCAAGCTCATTCTCAGGCAGCCGCCTAGCGTGAATCAGGTGAGCGGTTATGGTGATTAAAGCGGTCACTGTTTTGGTGAAGGATGTTGGAATATCAAACACACCACCATTATAAAACACTGGCGGTCAAACCATCATCTACATTCCATTGAATTTACTTGCGACGCATCTCTCCCGTTTAGCTTACATTGACAGCTCTTCCAGATTTGAGCTCCGTTACTATCTTTGGAGAGGATTATTACTTACTTACCTTATGGCCCCGGTTATCCTACGAGGCTATCTTACGTACAGGCTTCAAGGCGTCCCGGACATCTCCTGCCAGTGAGATTTAAAGGTCGCTCCGTTATCAATCATCCCTCTCTCCCTAGTCATCAATATGAAGTTAAGGCCCATTCAGCTGGCATTACTTCTCACCTTATCGTCCATCCATACTTTAGCAGCTCTATATGAGAACATCGACAAATTGCTCGATTCCGAGTACGATTTTATCGTCGTAGGGGGTGAGTCAGCCATAGCTAACTGACCATGAGACAGGTTTGGGCTTATGTATCCTTCCACCAGGCGGAACAGCTGGGAATGTGATTGGAAATCGCCTAAGTGAAAAACCAGAATGGAGAGTGCTGGTGATCGAGAGCGGGCCGTCGTACGTATCCTCTTTCGACTCTTTTTGCCGTGTTCCCTTCTGACGATATGTTCGTCTATGTAGCAATGAGGGCGTAATGGACTCTATAATACCATTGTTACAGCAGAGGCTACGGAATACGCAGTACGACTGGAACTACACGACGACTCCCCAGGTGGCCTTGGGTGGGAAAGTGGTTAACTATAACTGCGGCCACATTCTCGGTGGCAGCAGTTCCATTAGTATGTTTCTTTGTCACTGCAATTGCTTTATCTTGAATTAACAGAATCTTGTAGATGGAATGGTGTACACACGCGGGTCGTCGTCAGACTTCGACAGGTTTGCCAAGGTGACTGGCGATTCCGGTTGGTCATGGAATAGCTTGCAACCGTACATAAGGAAGGTTTGACCCTATTGACTGTCAAGTTTCCAATGACCAACGATCGGATCTTGTCAGAATGAACACTGGACTGCTCCTGTTGATAATCATAACACCAGTGGGCAGTTCGACCCGGCTATACACGGGTTCGATGGCATCAATGCTGTCAGTCTGGCTGGCTATCCACAGAGTGTGGATCCGCGGCTCATACAGACCACGAAGGAGCTGCCAGACGAGTTTCCTTTTAACGTTGACTACAATTCTGGCAATCTTCTGGGTGTAGGTATGAAAGTTTCTGGCATATTTTGCGGGCGTTATCTCATATCCTTCTTTGGCTTATTGCTAGGATGGCTTCAATTCACGATAGACAAAGGCAGGCGAAGCAGCTCCGCTACATCGTATCTGGCACCCCAGTTCTTGAATAGGTCGAACCTCGACGTTGTTGTCAACTCGCGAGTGACTCGCATTATGCAGAACGGCACTTCCAATGGTCATCCAGCCTTCCAAGCGGTTGAGGTTACACCCAACTCTAGGGGTATGTATACAATCACGCGTAGCATCTCAACACTCGGTGGTTAACTGCTCAATAGAATTGTCGCGACTTTTTTTTGCGTCGAAGGAGGTCATTGTGTCTGCCGGTGTCGTCGGTACACCGCAACTTTTGCTAGTCTCTGGTATTGGAGAGTCTTCAGAACTGAAGGCCGTCGGAGTCGATCCCGTTCTCCAGCTTTCAGATGTCGGCAAGAATTTCCAAGATAGGCCAGGCATCACTTTAAACTGGGTTGTGAATTCGAACAATACTCTTGACAAGTGCGTATTTATATATTATTGTCTTTCATTATAGACTAAAAAGTATTGGCATTGTACCTGATTAGCCTCGCAATTTACCCGGAACTTCTCAAACAGGACCTTCAGCAGTGGGAGGCTAATCATACGGGGGTGTTAGTCACTAGTGGTACTTCAACCATTATATTTGGTCGCCTGCCTAGCAATGCGAGCATCTTCAAGTCGTTTCCGGACCCTTCGTCAGGAAAGAACTCTCCGCACTGGGAGATATACCCCTTAGTAAGGTCTATTTTTCCGATTTGTGGATTATGTCACTCAGTCAATCTTCAGAATGGCGCGTTAACCTCCTTTGAATCTGCAACGAGTGATACAAATCATTACCTTGCATTGGAAAATGTTGTGACTTCTCCCGCAAGTCGTGCGTTATATCTCTCCCTGAATCCTTCATCAAAACTGACAAATTACAGGTGGTAACGTCACTCTGAAAACTTCAAATCCCTTTGATCCACCACTGATTAACCCAGGACTTCTGGCATCCCCGTTCGATCTGTTTGCTATGCGCGAATCGATCAAGGCAGGTATTCGACTCCTCTCTGCCCCTGTGTGGAAGGACTATATCATTAGGCCTGATGGGGCTCTCCAAAACGCAACCACAGATGACGAGTTGGAGAATCTAATTCTCAACTCGACATATGCCTTCTTTCACGGCGTCGGAACAGCGTCGATGTCACCCAAGCATGCAAAGTATGGGGTTGTCGACCCAGATTTGCGTGTGAAGGGCGCGTCTGGCCTTCGTGTCGTGGACGCATCGGTTATAGTCAGTGCATGAATATTCTCCCTTGCAGAACGATTCAAGCTAAAATGCGTTTGTAGCCATATATAACGTCAGCCCACACTCAGGCGCCAACCTATATAATTGCTGAGAGAGCAGCTGACCTGATCAAAGAGTTCTGGGGTGTAGAGTAAGACTCAGCATTTTGGTAAAACCCCTCTATACAGATCTATATTCAGTCTTATGAGATATAGCTTCTAACGAGGCCAAGAAGGCCAAGATCTTGGTGGTGATCCTGAAGGTGTATCTAGAACACAAAATCCCTGTTGCATGGAAATGCTCAATGTAAGAAGTGTGTACTACCTGGTTTGGAGCACCCATTATCCTTCTATCCACTACTTTTGTATGGTGGCAACATACCTTGCCGTCTCCGGAGTAATCTCAACCTCGATGTCGATGGGTTACGGGTCCCGAGGCTAGTATCCGTGAAGGATTACTACCAAGAGGAGATCCAGAAACACATCGAACAGCAAAACATATCTTCTGGTATGGACGGTCAAGAGGAGCCTTTATATGGCGAAGAATACAAGGATGAAAATGTTCTAATCAACTTCTTTCCATACAGTTTAATGATGCAGAGGTGGAAGGACTGCATCTGGAGCCATACATCGGATACCCAGAAACGATAGGTCGGGGAATTCAGTAGCGGATTTAAAGATGTCGCAGAGAACAAATGTACCGGTGTAGACCCAAGACAACGTCGTCATCAAAGGTATATATCGACCCCCGAGAAACACTAGGCGTTGTATTCCGATGCATTTGGAGAGAATGATGTTGCCGATTCTAATACGATGGCGATTCGAATGGTGTGGAGAGGTTGCGGACGCGTGTCGCAAAGAAATCGGTTGGGCGCGAGCATAAAGTGGGACAAAGACACTTGGGGTTGGCTTTTTCAGGCTGTCGCAGTGGTAGGGGTGTGATGCAGATGCTCTCGTAGATAACACATTCGACACATATCAGGACTCGCTTGGATACCACGGATAGAGTGGGAGCATGACGAGGACACAGTCTCGCTGCACATTCAAATATTGCATCTTCGATCTCAGAGGGAACCTGAAGCTAGCGAAGGATAGGTTTTCTGGGATGCTACAACTAACGTCAATGCTAGATTCGACGGTTGTGCCCGCGTTGCCACTGAAATCGCAAAATTATGGTTGCATGATTAATGAAGAAAATATTGAAAACAACCTCTTACCAGTCGTAGCTAATAAAAGTAAGAATGCGAATCCATAGAAAATCCTTGATGCTAACCCGAGGATTAAGATTGGAGTCTGAGCGAGAGCGCGTGGCAACTCAGAGAACGAATCCTGAATGATGAATCAGAATGTGGAGGCGAGCCTAGAACAACGAGTCTCCGCAAACGGACCGCCTGCTGTGGCAACTCCGCACAGCCTCGATGTGGGGATGGCATTCTAAAAAAACAACTTGTGCGGAAGAGCAATCAGTCGCCAACTACTGAGTATGACGGTTCTTACCCACGAAAAAATGTCCAAAAACACTGCTTTAAGGAGGCCGGGAAGCTAGGTATGACAGCAATAGAGAGATTCCAAATTCCTTCAATTCTTGGAGAGCATCAAGTCCTAGAACATTTCGAAGATTGGTAGACAAACCAGGTCAGTGAATCAACTTTCCGCATCATTCGAGGATTCAGATGACCGACTCGTACTCTCCATTTAACTCAACACCTAATTGCCACGCCATCCACTTTAAATTGGTTACGGAGTTCGCGCTTATATCTTCACATGCCATACAATTCCATGATAGCATGACCCCGCCCATTTGTCTGTTTGATGGCCAAGTGGCTTTGAACGTTTGAACAATAACAAGTGTGGGAACCACATGATGATAAATTTTGCCTCCGCCGCTCCGCTATGATCACAATCTGTGTACCTGTTTTTATTGTCTCTCGGACTCTCCATCATGGCTCACAATAAGAGCATCCTTTTCCCGGAACTCTATGCCGAAGCTCGAATCTGGTCAAGAACAATAGCCTCATGTCAAAGCGACGACAGGATTAGGTTATGGAAGCGAGCAGCTGATCAAACACGTTCTTTTTGTTCTAGACAGCAAATAACGCAAGTATACATAAACAAGCTTCAACTGACAATTAGCTCGTGTACTTGCTCTCTAATTCGTGCTAAGCCTTGGACCCACTGGTAGGACCATCCAGGCTGCTTGTGTCTGTCTTATTGTTGTATTGTTATATTCTTCATTGCTTCGAACCCCGATGGAGTCCCTAGACGATTGCATTTACGACTGTGATTCCTATACGGCCCCCAAGGCTGTGGTTTTCCCTCCACCGCCACCGACGATCAATGCCTTGAGCGCAGTCCAACGCGCCCGCCTAGTGCGGTCGTCGAAGAAGATTGCTCGCGTTCTTGGCACGACACCACATTTTGTTGACTATGAGGACCACTCGATAGGTGGGTTAGGCTTCTTCTCAGCTTCTGAACTTTTATGCTGCTACCCATAACACGATAACTGATACAATCCCATAATAGGAATCGAGGCCATGCTTATTGCGAGCCGGCGATCCGTTTCTCGGGCTTCTTCTATCGACTCGACGGATTCTGTGTCCTCCTGTTCGACCACCTTTTCATCTACTTCACACACCTCCACCTTGTCGTCCGCCACTTCTGTTTCAAGTTCACCCTCTTCCCTCAGCCCCGCCAGAAAGCCGCTGCCTTTGATACCATCCCAAGACACTTGTCCGACACGTAAGAGAAAGTCTGCGCTCCGCCTCTCCATGGATAGCTCTCTAGAGACCATCCCCGCATCTCCACAGACACCGACATTTTCCTCTGCTTCCCCGTCTCCGAGTGCAAAATCTACTGCGCCATCGCGCCATGGGCACGCGCCTTCACGCCACTCTACCTCTTTTTTGGCTAGTTATCTCGACGATCAAGAAAGGAACAGTAGCGCTTTCATTGAATCTCCTGAGACCTCCCCGACTGCCCCGTCATTCATTATCCCAACCCCAATTTCTACACGTCGCCGCAAGATGGATAGACTACGCCGACTTCTAGGCGAAGACGTTCCCATGAAGCTCGTCTTCCCGCAATCTCATTCCTTCCCAGAGGGAGATGACTCAGATTCAGAGCCTTCTTTAACGCCTGGTGGCCAGACCAGTAGTGAGGACGAACTCAGTACCACCAACACGTCGCCATGCTCGCCTACGAGCCCACTGCATGACGTCGATTTCAACCGCCCGAAATTGAAGATCAAGGCCGAAGCCCAGATTGAAGGAAAGCCTTTGCCTCGCGTTCCCCGCACTGCACCACGTAAAAAGAAGATAACGAACGCTCGCGACTCTCTCGCACTCTCTTCTTCAGCTTCGCCGTCTAAGTCTGCCATACCAACCTTCGTTATGCCTCAGCCTAGCAGACCGGCTCCACCACCCCCCGGAATACCCTCTCTACCCTCCTCCCCAGGCAAGAAAGTAAAGACGAGCTCTAAGACCACCAAGATGAAGACCATCAAAGCTCTCGGCCGGCTGTCGCACTTGACGACCTCAAGCCCTACCCCTGCCCCCGAACCTGTACTGCGAAACCCACCACCACGGACTTCAAGCTACGAGCATCCGCCCATCGTACATCGCCGTTCACACTCCGGGCCTAAGAATCTTCGCGCCATTGAAGGGCTGGACGTCATCCTGGAGTTAGAAGAGAAGGCAGAGAGCGAGTGGTACGCGAGCGACGATGAGGCCGATGTCAATGAAAAGGAGTATGAGTTTGTTCAGGAAGAGGAGGTGCTTGGTTCTGTGTATGGATGGGGAAATGGAGCGGCATATATGTGTGGGGGCTTGGTGGGAAAGGAGATTGGGAGAGGCCTGGCTAGAAGCTATGGGTTTGGTGCGTATCTGCGAGCATAGGGGGTGCCGGCGGGCTAGGACTTTTAGATCTAATTCTGCCTTTTTTTCTTGCGCGCTTTATCTTTGGATCTGCATTCCCTTTGTTTTTTCTCTTTGCATAGCCTATCTTCGTCATCGCTCGCCACGACTCCGATTGTATTTACGTCTTGTTCTCTTTGCATAGCCTATCTTCGTCATCGCTCGCCACGACTCCGATTGTATTTACGTCTTGATCACGCTCACCACCATCCAGCATGGTTTCAACTTACGCATTTGCTCCATATATTCCTTGTTCTACACACCTTCAGACGCATCGCCCAGTGGGCAAATTCTTAACATGTTGTAGCCATAGTTCAATTGATCAGCTATTGTGATTGAGGAATCATTCCATATAAGTTGTGATGATGCCTTTTGCAAGTTCGCAACGTTTTGCACCCGCTCCATCATGATGGCAAGCTAACAAGTTCATCGAACGTCCTAGTAAATCATCCTCTCCTGACACGCTGGTAGGGATCATGCGTCTCACCTTGAAAGCAACGTCCAAACAGCCCATACAAGGCAAGCTCTTCATTTGTGGCTGTTTGCAGGCACGCGCCCGTTGTGAAACAAGTGTCGCAAACCATCATGACAGTGGTAAGCCCCTACATTGATACCCAACTCCGAGTACCGAGTACATCTCTCATCGCTAAGCTACAGTACTAGAGCCTCAACTTCGCTGGACCGTCCAACATCCTGATGCTGGCAAAGCTAGAAGAGCCAATGTTGACTTTGAATGGGCACGCGACCGATGCTACGACACAAAATACGCGACCAGTTACATTATCTGTCTTGCTGCGGAGAGGCTTTCTCCTTTTCGGTATGCTGCTGGCTTTATACGGTTCAGCGGTGCTTCTCGTTATGACTCCGTGGATCCAAACTCAGTACGTCGAAGCCATTGTCAATCTCGGGGTTTTGGGTCGATATTGAGACAATTGTAGCGTGGTCTACGCGCATCGGATCGACTATTATGGACCTACACGTGCGGGGTTTGCACATCCAGAGGATTACGGTTTGGCGCGTGAGTGACAGCTCGAATTTAACCATAAGAATTGAGTTCAAACCTATACGATACCCAGCCGGTAAGGCGATCAATCTTCGTCTCCATTCACCAGATGGCACCTCTTTTGGCGCGTGGTTTATCCTCTCGGAGCCATTCTATCGCTCGCTGCCATTTCCTCCTGAACATCAAGGTGACGAAGCTTTGATTCGCCGTGCGATCGCGGAATCACCAACGCTCCTCTACCTACATGGCAACACCGGCACGCGTGCTTTTCACCTCCGTACGGCTATTTACACCGCTATGACCTCCCGTCTTTCTTCAAACATTCTCGCTATTGACTATCGTGGCTTTGCCGACTCGGAAGGCCATCCAACTGTATCAGGAGTTGCACTGGATGCGCGTACAGCCTGGGATTGGCTTACCTTAAAAATGGGCGCAAAGGCGCAGGATATAGTTGTTGTGGGTCATAGTCTTGGTACAGCGATCGCTGGGCTGCTTGGCTCACAGCTTGGAAAAGAGGGCATCAATGTGAGGGGTGTTGCGTTGCTTTCGGTAGGCAGAAGGTTGTTCTTTAATTTATTCTTGAAGTCTGATGACATTCCTAGCCGTTCTCGTCGATTCGACTTCTCATGGATCAATACGCCCTCTTTGGGATATTCCCACTTCTCAAGCCACTCGCGAAACTTCCGTTTGTGCCTCGTACGTTTTTCGACGGCATGAGTTTCTTTTCACTTACCCTCAGAGCAAATTTTAGGAGTCCTGACCTGGTCTATTGCCCAGAATTTCGACACTCTCGCTCAGGTCCCCGACATTGCAGCACCAGTGTTCATCGCGCATGCCATAGATGACGCCGATATTTCATACACCCATGCGGAGGTCCTGTTTAATGTAATACTGGAACCGTACCTCCCAGCCTCTCCCTCCGTCGACGTAGACGCCTCTGCACATCCCGCTGTTCTGCTGTCCCCAGGTGTAGCCAATGCAACTATGCTTCGCCCTCTGCATGACTGGGACGCTCTGACAGCGGCGCAGGCCGCGAGGGCCATCCAGCGCGACAAGTTCGTGAAACGCACTGAGATCTCGCACTTTGGCATCCTGAATGAGTTTGAAGCCCCTGTGAGTGTTAAAGATGGGAGAAAGATCGCGCTCTTGAAGACGGAACACGGAGGCCATGATATAGCCCGCGTAGAAGGGGTTCAGGATGTCCTTGGGAGGATGTTCGGTCTTGTCCCTTAGATATCAGAAGCTGAGTGTTTCTTTCTAGGTTACTCTCACTAATCGGATACCCATTACATGAGTGTGTTTCAGTTAGAATCTGTTTTATCAGCCTTAGTGTTTTTATAATGCATGTAATAGTGTAGGTTATAGAATGTTTAACATTTTCAATGCCTGTGTGTCAGATCTACTTTCCATTCATCACTTCTTCGTTGACCTCTGAAGCGTTTCGTGTGCTTTCACGGCCGTTGAATGTGTTATGTCATAAGAACCCCGTGTGTAAGTTAGATTTATGAAAAGATGTACATATTACTCCCAAGATAGGAGTCCTTACTCTTCACCCCAGAACTCTTTGATCAGATCGGCAGCCCTCTCAGCAATGATATAGGTTGGTGCCTGAGTGTGGGCTGACGTCACATATGGCTACAAGCGCAATTTAGCTTGCACTGCAAACCAAGGAAAGACTCTTGGACTGACCATAACGGAAGCGTCCACGACACGAAGGCTAGACGCGCCCTTCACACGCAAATCAGGATCCACAACGCCATATTCTGCGTCCATGGGTGACATCGACGCGGTCCCGACTCCATGAAGGTAAACCCCCGCTAAGGTGTAAATTAGATTGTCCAAGTCGTCATCGGAAGTAACGTTTTGGAGAGCCTCAGGGGGGCTGATGATATAGTCCTTCCACACTGGGGCAGATAGGAGTCGGAAAGTGGCCTTGACTGATTCGCGTAGAGCATACAGATCGTACGGGGACGTCAGAAGGCCTGGGTTGATGAGTGGTTCATCGAAGGGATTTGAGGTGTCCAGAGTGATGTTGCCGCCTGTAACTTGGCGTTAGTTCTAAGAAGTATTCATTCGGGGTTACAACGTACGACTTGCAGGAGAAACAACAATGCTGGACAGCGCAAGGTAGTGATTCGTATCATTTGGTGGGGATTCAAAGGAGGTTAGCATGCCATTCTGAGGATCGACAGTGACATAATTCTCAACTACAAAGTAAAAGAAATCTTACGATGGGCAATATCTCCCAATGAGGAGAATTCTTTCCTGACGAAGGGTCCGGAAATGATTTGAAGATGCTCGCGTTGTCAGGTAGGCGACCGAATATAATATTTGAAGTACCCCCAGTGCCTAATATTCCCGTCTGGTTAACCTCCCACTGTTGAAGATCCTGTTTGAGAAGTTCCGGATAAATTGCGAGACTATAAACGGGAACGTTTAAAATACTTATTAGCCTCATTATTTTTAGGCAGTCAGAAATACACACCTGTCGATAGTATCATTCGAATTCACAACCCAGTCTAAAGTGACGGCTGGCTGATCTTGGAAATTCTTGCCTACATCTGAAAGCTGGAGGATGGGATCAACTCCGACGGCCTTCAGTTCTGAAGACTCTCCAATTCCAGAGAGTAGCAAAAGTTGCGGGGTACCAATGACGCCGGCAGATAAGATAACCTCCTTTGACGCGAAGACAAGTCGAGACAATTCTATGCACAAATTTAATGTTGAGCATTGTGTTGTAACTTGATCAGAGGCGTATAATGTGCATACCCGTAGAATTGGGTGTAACCTCAACCGTTCGGAAGGCTGGGCGACCATCCGATGTGCTGTTCTGGATAATGCGAGTCACTCGTGAGTTCACGACAACGTCCAGATTTGACCTATTCAGGAACTGCGGTGCCAGATATGACGTGGCAGAGCTGCTTCGCCTGCCTTTATCTATCGTTAATTGAAGCCATCCTAGCAATGAATAAAAAAGTGCGTGAGTTAACGCAGGAGAAACGTGTCAAAATTTGTACCTATGCCTAGAAGATTGCCAGAATTATAGTCAAGGTTGAAAGGGAACTCGTCTGGGAGCTCCTTCGTGGTTTGTATGAACCGTGGATCTACACTTTGTGGATACCCAGCAAGACTGACGCGATTAATCCCATTGAACCCGTGTACATCAGGGTCGAACTGGCCAGTAGTATTGTGATTATCGATAGGTGTAGTCCAATGTTCATTCTGACAAGATACGATCGTCGGTCATTGGGCAAGCCGCCAGTTTCAATGAGTACAGACCTTCCTTATGTATGGCTGTAAGCTACTCCACGACCAGCCAGAATCACCAGTCACCTGGGCAAACCTGTCAAAGTCTGAAGACGATCCTCGCGTGTACACCATTCCGTCTAGAAGATTTTATTAGTCCATATTGAAACAATTGCTGAGGCAGAAGATACACACTAATGGAACTGCTCCCACCGAGAATGTGGCCGCGGGTATAGTCAGCCACTCTCCCATTCAAGGTCACTTGGGGTGTCGTGGTGTAATTCCAGTCGTACTGCGTATTATGTAGTCCCACCTGTAACAAGGGTATGATGGAGTCCATTACACCTTCATTCCTAAATCCACGAATGAATATGCCTTCAGAGGTGTACTGAAAAAATATTCAGGAGAGAGATACTTACGACGGACCGCTCTCGATCACTAGCACTCTCCATTCTGGGTTTTCGCTCAAGCGATTTCCAATGACATTGCCCGCTGTTCCGCCTGAGGAAAGGGCACATGAGCTCAAATTCGAATCATGGATTGTGAGTCATGGCGGACTCACCACCGACGACGATAAAATCGTACTCAGAGTGGAGCAGATTGTCGATGCTCTGATGTAGAACTGCTATAGTATGTATGGCCGATAAAGTTAAAAGTAATGGTAGCTGACTGAGCCTCAACTTCATACTGAGGTCGGGGAGAGAGGGGTGGTGACGGAGTATCCCGTCCCTTGAACCTTTAAACACCAAGTCTAGGCAGTGGGAATTGTCGAGGCGTGGAACTGTGCATGATGTCGTTATACCAGGCCCAAGATGAGAAATCATTCATCAAGAAGTAACATTTGCCCCAACATGCTCATGGTTTCGCTCCTTTTCGCTCCCCAAGGCCAACCTCACCCGATGACACGGGGCCGCCTTAGTCACCGCAAGTGCACAGACGATCCATGCCAGTGAGAGGCCAGAGAACTCATAATGAGCTTGAGGATTCGATCGATTGCAAGATGACACACTGGCAGTGGCACTTGTATTTACCTGAGAGTTTATCGTTACGCTGGAGCTACGCAATTCTTTCCAAAACAATCGAGAGACAGAAGGCCTTGGGATCCGAAGAAGTCGCTCGCGTATGCGCGATTACTTGTTCAAAGTGAGTTCTGTGACGTATGAGTAATGATCCAGACTTAGGAAGCTGTCAGCACATGGCCCGCGTTGTATAAACTTACAAATGATCCGACTTCACCTCCACATGCATACTGCCAGCTTGTACGTATGCAGACTGGCCGCTTCCATCCTATGCTTGACAGAGCAGAAATAGAGGGAACTCGATTGATGCCTTTGGTGTACGGAATGCAAAACCTACGCGAAATCTCGCAATATTAAGAGTTGAAAAAAAAAAAAAAAAAAAAAAAAAAAGTTATAGCAAAATTATAAGTAGTATTGGTTTACCAAAATTTCGAGTCCCTACTCTCCACGCCAGAACTCTTTAATCAAATCAGCAGCCCTCTCAGCAATGATATAGGTTGGCGCTTGAGTGTGGGCTGATGGTACATATGGCTACAGGGACAATTTAATTTGAGTTGTATTGAAAAGGTTCTTGGGCTGACCATAACTGAGGCATCCACAACACGAAGGCCAGACGTGCCCTTCACACGCAAATCTGGATCTACAACCCCGTATTTCGCATCCTTCGGGGACATCGACGCCGTCCCTACGCCATGAAGCCCGGCCGAGGTTGAATTGAGAATTAGAGTGTCCAAGTCGTCATCCGTGGTGACGTTTTGGAGATCCCCATCAGCCCTGATGATATAGTCCTTCCACACGGGAGCAGACAGGAGTCGAACAGCTGCCTTGATCGACTCGCGCATAGTATACAAATCGTACGGGGACGCCATGATGCCAGGGTCAATGAGTGGGTCGTCAAAGGGATTTGAGGTATTCAGAGAAACATTGCCGCCTATAACTTTGTCGTTAGTTCTGGAAATTCGATGAGGGTTATATGTAACATACGACTTGCAGGTGATACAACAACATTGACAAACGTAAGATAGTGGTTCGTGTCATTTGGTGCGAAGCTTAACCCGCCATTCTGGATATGATTGCTGATTATCAGTGTTATGATCCTCACATTCAGCAAAGGTACTTTACGATGGGGAATATCTCCCAATGCGGAGAGTTTTTTCCTGACGAAGGGTCCGGCAACGAGTTGAAGATGGATGCATTCTCAGGTAGACGACCGAATATGATATTTGAGGAACCGCTTGTACCAAACAGTCCCGTTTGATTAGATTCCCACTGCTGAAGATCCTGTTCTTGAAGATCTGGGTCGTAAAATAAACTGATTCTTGACGTTAGCCTCCAATGAATTGCACATGAGAAGCACGCACTTGTCGATAGTATCATTCGAGTTCACAACCCACTGTAAAATGACGGCCGCCTGATCTTGAAAATTCTTGCCCACATCGGGAAGCTGGAGGACAGGATCGACTCCGACAGCTTTCAGTTCTGAAGACTCTCCGATGCCAGAGACGAGCATGAGTTGCGGGGTACCAATGACACCAGCGGACAAAATGACCTCCTTTGATGCAAAAACAAGCTGAGGCAATGCTATGCACAAGCACAAGTGAAAAGCTGAATTTTTTCATGACAAACAAACATAAGTAGTGATAGACATACCGGTAGAATTGGGGGTTACTTGAACCGTTCGGAAGGCTGGACGACCATCAGAAGTGTCGTTCTGGATGAGGCGAGTTACTCGCGAGTTTACAACAACGTCGAGATTCGACCTTTTCAGAAACTGGGGTGCCAAATACGACGTAGCAGAGCTGCTTCGCCTGCCCTTGTCTATCGTCAATTGAACCAATCCTAGGAATAGCAAAAGAAAATCGTGAGATAACGTATGTAGGAAAACATGTCGGAAGCATTCATACCTATGCCTAGAGGATCGCCAGAATTGAAGTCAACGTTAAAGGGGAACTCCTCTGGGAGCTCCTTCGTGGTTTGTATGAACCGCGGATCCACGCTCTGTGGATAACCAGGAAGACTGACTGCGTTAATCCCATGGAATCCGTGTACAGCGGGGTCGAACTGGCCAGTAGTGTTATGGTTATCAACAGGAGCAGTCCAGCGCTCATTCTGACAAGACATGAATGATCAGGAAGGAAATCTTAGAGTCAACGCTGGCAGACCTTCTTGATATAGGGTTGTAAACTATTCCATGACCAGCCAGAATCGCCAGTCACCTGGGCAAACCTGTTAAAGTCTGAAGAGGACCCGCGCGTGTAAAACATCCCATCTGGATTCTATTAGTTCCAGTGAACAACAACTGAGGCAAAAGCAACATACTGATGGAGCTACTTCCACCGAGAATGTGACCACGGTTATAGCTAGACACCTGGCCTCCCAACGCCACCTGAGGTGTCGTCGAGTAGTTCCAATCGTACTGGGTATACAGCAGCCTACCCTGGAAAAAGGGTATGATCGAGTCAATAACGCCTTCATTCCTTCATTTACGAATTCGACCATTAGAGTAAACCCGGGAGAGGAATCAAAATAGGAACACTTACGATGGCCCGCTTTCAATGACTAGCACTCTCCATTCTGGATTTTCGCTCAGTCGGTTCCCAATGACATTTCCTGCCGTTCCACCTAAGAATGAATAACAAGAGCTCAAGCCCGTGCATCAAAGGTATGACATGCTTGGCTCACCACCAACGACGACGAAATCATACTCGGAGTTCTGTAAATCGTCAATGCTCTGATACAAAGTTGCTAAAGTCTGAACGGCCAATAAGGCGACGAATAGAGGTAGCTGGGAGAGCCTCAATTTCATATTGAGTTCTGCGGAGAGTGGGGTGATGGAGCGTCCTGTAAACTGAGCCTTTAAACCAAAGGATGAGTACTGGTAGGGTTTGGAGCTATCCGGTAAACCTCCAAGCCTGTACCAGGTACGTAATACTAGGGATATGGATGGTTCAGCAGATGGATGTCAAAAGCTAAGGCGCCCGCGAAAGCCATTAATGATTCACTCGCAAGAAGGTAACCTCCGATGTGTAGGAAACAATGTGAATCTCGAACCCAGGTTTGAGGTGAGCGGCGCATGATCGACGTTGCAAATAATCATGAATATAACTTATTCTCGATCCGTATCACTAGATTCGGGTTAGGTCAACGCGAGGTTTCATTCTTTAGCACGGAGACTATCCACGGCCGTGACGCGCCCATTTAAGCTGCGCTTGAAATGCGGAAATGGTCGCACCCGGGCCAGCGCACACATGGCAGGCTAGGAGCATAGGCCGCGACAGGGTTTAAGACGACAGGTCATTGCGAGAAAAGATCAGATCGAATTTCATTGGTAAACAATAGGATATACAAGAGTCATGCACATACAAAGAGCAAATATGAAAGGGTGTGCATGCTTATGCACGAGGACCTCGCCCCCGCCATCACCGTCCTCCTGCCTCCTGACACAAACTACACCTCTCGGTACTGCCAGTCACACTAAACCACAGATAATGACACTGGTCCACTTTATTTCCAAGACGGAGTGGATGCCTGAGACCAAGCTTGATGAGAGCCTTAACCAGGTGACCAAATAGAGGAGTTTCTCTTGAAACCAGTGTTATGCAACTTCGTCGATAGATATCGAAGCCATGTAATTTAAGTAAGTGGCCCAAAAAATGAGAGAATGACTGAGATGGGCTTTGGGATGGTGATGGGGGATGACTGAGCTGTTCATCAATGAATGATCCGATTTTTTTAAACGCTTTTACAGTAACAAGCACAACATGATGAATAAAATCGATAAAGACTTGTTACACTAAAACCAGATGATACACTATAGATATAGATGAGAAAATAATACAAGTTACGGTAGCATTACTGCGAGTGTATCGTAATATAAATTTATAACCCCTCACAAGTTTGCATAATATCCATCCACAATATCCCGGAGCACATGCTCCAATTCCTCACTCGTATACCCCCGACGGAGACGTCTATTATTGGTCACGATCCTGCGCAGGCCCTCTCCCGCATTCGGCAGATTTCCGTTCCTCACTTCTTCATTGACACCTTTCTGAAGCTTCTCGTGTGCTTTGGTGGCCTTCACCTTCTGACGAGACCCCTCGCTCTGGGGAACGCCGGCCTCGCGGTACCTGGATGTGGCTGATTTGGATTTTGCACCCTCGTACATATGGTCGCCAACTTTGGTCTTCAGCTCGTTAGGGAGCTTCTGGAAATTTCCTTGCCG
>JABAJU010000258.1:0-17409 GCA_018220975.1 Tephrocybe sp. 9980TJB | reverse complement strand
AATCCTCAGACTTATTCTCTTTGGATTTCCCTCTGCCAGGTGAGTAGCTACCTCTTTATCTATACATACATACTCAATACACTTTGAATTTCCCTCTGCCAGCTGTTAACTGTTCCACAGCCTCCAGAGGTTGCCCTTACATTATCTTGGCAGCCTCCTCAAAAGCATTGGCCATTTTCAGGAGTTTGTCCTGTTATTTGTTCATCTTTACAGCAGCAAGATCAGTAATTGCATCAAGAACTTGAAAAACTTACATCTGTTTTATCTTTACTTTCATATTCTATTAGTAGATGAGGAGCTCCTCTCAAAAACTTGACTTGACACAACATTCTCCTCAAATTCAGGTAATTTCCCACACTCTGTTCTTTCAAGCTCTTCAAATCCTATCAAAGATCAATTAGATTCCTTGGTGAGGTCAATAATCAGGGCATCAGCAAAGGCACACAAATGGCCATAGTGCCTTAGCTGTAGCCATTCTCAGCAAAGTTTGATTGACATGGTCAGCCCTGATCAGCACTGGCTATCCTGGCCAGAAAAGGGGTCTTCTGGCCAGTGCTGTCCATTTATGGTTATTTCTGAGTAGATCTGAATAGTTCTTGTCAAATGTACCAACACCTCCACCTGGATCTGAAGTTATCTCTATTGGGCCATCAGTTTCTCTGGCATATGTATCTCAAGTATCTGTAGAATCTGGCAGTTCTGATAAATTGAGTCCTGCAAAACAAGAGCTCATGAGCAAGCTTGACATATAAAATGCCAAAAAAACTCTTGATGAAATGATTGCAAATGGTACTTGGGTTGGATCTAAGCCAAGCAATACTGAGCTTATTGAAATATTCAGTGGGAGATCACAATTTTTTGAGTATAAAAATGCTTTTACTCATGTTATTCAATATCCTACTATAGAAGAATGGCTTAAGAATGAATCAGATGCCCTAGGAGATGAATTGTGTATATTTCAAAGGCTTACAGTCTGACCTTTATTGAATACATCACTATTTATGATAAGACATCATTAGTCTAGATTATTGATCACTGCTAACATTCAATACAACATATTATTAGTTGTTTGCATGTTTGCCTTCAACACATGAACTAGGAAGGACCTCCATATGATTAGCAGCTATTTTACATGATTTATAATGATGTTTGTCTATCAAGAGAATAGAAGAGGAATAGATGGATGCAAGAAGGTGGCTTTGGATAATGTTTGAATATTTACAGTATTGATGGCAAGCTATCATGAGTCTGGGTTATTGATCATTATTGACAATCCATACAAAGTATCATTGGTCTGAGTTATTGATTATTATTGACAATCACTATAAACTATCATTAGCCCGAGTTATTGATTATTATTGACAATCAATACAAACTATCATTAGTCTGAGTTATTGATTATTATTGACAATCAATATAAACTATCAGTAGTCCAAGTTATTGATTATTATTGACAGTCAATACAACACATCACTAGTCTTTTGCATGTTTTCCTTCAACATATGAACTGGAAAGAGCCTCCATATGATTAGAACCTATCTTACATGATTTATAATGATGTCAAACTATCATTAGTCCAAGTTATTGATTATTATTGACAATCAATACAAATTATCATTGGTCCGAGTTATTGATCATTATTGACAATTACTACAAACTGCTAGCACCTGGTTTAAGGATGCAAACTCAATGGGGCCAACTTACCATGATCTTTTCCACTCAATCTTGCTTAACTTAGTCACACTGATCTTCACTATGGTACATGAGCTTCATACTGCCATCTAATTAAGACTAAATCATGATCAGGTTATCTTCTGTATTTCTAAATGGCTGACAGGCAAGTTTGAGGGAGGAGTCTTCTCTGAAAAAACTGTGAAGTCATCCTTCAGTGCTGATCTCAAAGAGTGGCAAAACATGAACCCTGAGGCCACCAAGAACTGCTGAACAAAGTGGTTCAAGCATGCTCTGTACACATCATGACATTGGTTATGTACAGGTATGCACTTGGAACAATGTTTATAGAGATGAATTGACTAGAGGTGGACATATATGTGCATCTACATAGAGGGGTACTTGTATATCAGGGTATAATGTCTATCAAAGATACATAGATCTCTGGAACACAGTCCTATTTCCCTGATGGTTGGTCATCAACACAAGCATAGTATCTAGGTTACCAATAAACTGGTCAGACTCAGATTGTGTGATGTGTGATAATCTGACAAGACCCAGTAATAAGTCTATAAACTTGTTACAATGATCCCAAGCTTGAGCCAATGAGTACCCATTTTCTCAAGAATTGGTCACCAATTTCTTAGCTTTTGATACTGTGAACAGTTTTTTGTGATGAGCTCATAAAATGTGAATAATTTGTGTTTTGTATATAAAAGTATATGTATATAGGAGAGTATAATGGGTAAAATACTGCAGCTGCTTTTTGTCTGCAGTATGAATAACTACTATACCGGCATGATCTTTATACAGTTTCAGCATAACTGTGCCATAATTTACCTAGGTGCAATGCCAATCTCTCATTCAGATGCGCATGCCTTGAATGGAGACCAGGCATGTATTCCAAGACATCAATATATTGCCAACCGAGTGAGTTTAACTAATACGGGAAAAATAGACGTTTTCGGGGGAGTTCGTAAAGATAGGGCCGTTAGAAAAGAGCTCGATGACCTTGGTATGTGTAAGATTACGGAGGTTGCGTACTCTTGAACGATGGAATGGGCCCTGAGCATCCATCACCCACCCGTAGTACCCCACACCAGAGGTAGCAACATAAACATGGTCCCAATCACTATTATGGCCATTGCCGAGGATGAGCGTGTAGTTGGAGTCGATACGGAAGACGTTCCACTCTGTCGGAGCCACTGCGGGAGTAATGGCCTCATTACGGGCTGGAAGACGGGAAAAATTGACATTGGCGGGGGAAGATGTCCAGATAGGGCCGTTAGAAAAAAGCTCAATAACTTTGGTATGGCTAAGATTGGCAAGGTTCCGAACCCTTGAACGATGGAATGGGCCCTGGGCATCCATCACCCGCCCGTAGTAGCCCACACCAGAGGTTGCAACATAAACATGGTCCCAATCACTGTTGTGGCCATTGCCAAGGATGAGTGTGTAGTTGGAGTCGATACGGAAGTGGTTCCATTGAGTTGCGTTGGCCTCTTCAGTCGACTTATGATCTGAACCACCCTCAACGGACGCCTGATCCTCCCCAGGAGCTAGAGATACTAGCTCAAGGACCCAACGTTGGCGGAGTCTGTTCTAGAACAAGAATCAGTCCACGCTGTTTTTGTAATATAAACAGCGTCGATTACATTGCGCGTGGCTACAGAGACCTGAAAAACCAACCCTGTGTCAGTAGCGCCATTCAGGTGTGAATGATTATTGCAACTTTCCTGTCCACGAGCGGGGAGTGCAACAGCGAGTTCATTGGCGGCGTTCCCAATTCTAGATGGACGTCAATCGGATGGAAGCAGAATCATTTAGATTCAAGTAACAAACACGCAGTCATTCAAGCGAGGTTCGATGGTCCAGGTAATCCCCGGACTTGATGTACTACAAACCACCTTGCCTTGGTCGTCAATGCCCAATGCCTGCCCAAGATCTGTTGTAGATGTAATTCGATAAGCGCCGTCTGCTGCAGAAGATATAGTCCACTGTGTTGCAAGATGGTTATAGTGAGCATCCCGCCAGGCGGGCAGTTTGCAAATGACTGACCTCGGACTTATTGGTATGAGTCTGTTGTGCAATAACAACTTGACTGCTGTTTAATGAATCTAAAGTAAGGTAAGCGTTGTTACTATTGCTCTTGATTCGATAGGAGCCATTGGCAAAAAAAGGTTTGAAAGCCATTGGAGGCGATATCAATGCTAGAAGAAAGTGACATTGAAATATGTCCCAGTTATTGAAGCGGGATAATTAGTAATCATTTGAATCGATCTAGCTCAGAAGTTTCTGGATGAAACAGGATGGGATAAAGTCCCAACATGTCGTGTACAGTTTCTCGTAAATCATTTTGACGCCTTTTGCCCACGTTGAAACTTGACTTATCCCGATGGAGTTGGGTAAGTGCCCTGAAGGGTTTGAAGAGGCTTCTATCGATGGAAGAAGGGTTTCACATCTGCAGTACGGAATCATGAGGCAATTGGATTACGATGCAGAGGAGTCCTCACCGCGTCGCGCCACTGAGAGACTGTAGTTTACAATTGGTGTTTTCGTCAAGGAAAGAAAAAACCGTCGAAAACGTCTGCCACCTGAGAACTGACACATGGCAGCTCATCAATATGTGTGATTATGGGCCAGAGTAATGCATTTCACACTATAGGCGTCTATTCCATTTCCTTATGTCGGGTTCATTTATCTTCGTAAGTGTTAGTTCTTGAATCTCCCATGATTCAAATTCGTTATCTTAGCGCTCATTTGAGCCCGAACAACGATTTGTGAGCGCTATGATCTTCGACTTCGTCGTAATACCGAAGTCTGACATCCCCATGGTCGCTAGTCCATTGATGGGGTTGAAGTGAGCTACCGAAATAAGTAAGACAAACAAACACACACTTCCCCCCATCCGGCCACCCTCCTTCCCAGGCGTTGCGTTGAGAGGTTGAGGAAAATAAAAAAGTTTGTCATTCCGATATTGTCAGATTAATCAAAAATAATTAATATTATTTTGCCTCAACCTCGACTTAACGACTAGGGAGGAGGCTACCCCCGAGTCGTCGCCGAAGCTTGTACATGGATGTAAGAGATAGTTGATCAACCTCGTGCCAATACTTCTCATCATGGGTTCAACCCCATAGCCTCAACAATGTGCGCTTCAGGAAGGGTTTCTGGAACTAGATTAGCCCATGGAACTAAGTTCAAGTGGTACGACAATGCTGGACGAAATTAAGGTGCAGGCGAGGATGAGATATAAGGGGAGGGGAAAATTTCTCGTATCTTCTCGTATCAGTCTGCCCCATGGGTAAACACGCAAAAGTCTGGGCTTATCTCAATGGAGACGTAGATGAGGTTGTGAGGAACGTGGTGATGACACAGGCTACTGGTAAGCCAAGCATTCTCGACCTCGTGGTGAAGGCCAACTGTAATGTCATATGAGAAGATATAAACATACAGAAGTGAATTGATACTATTGTGTAAATCAGTGGGCTGCACAGAGCCATCAATATTTCAAGGACAGTGAGATTTGGGTGAGATGGGACTTTTTTTAAAAAAAGTAAAAAAAAAAAGCAATCCGCTCCTTGCATTAGAGCCAGCTACAAGGAGCGAACGCTTCAAATGAGCAATTGTCATTGTTCAATGGGGTGACGTCAAAAACTTAACTGTATTAGATCATCACGGCATACCTCAGTGTGTTTCTTATTCTTATTTTATTATATCGTTTTTACTGCTACCGCTACACGACACACGGCGGTGCCGCTGCCTCCGATAGACCGATACTTGCAAGGGAAGCTAGGGCCAAGAAGGTCTGTAACTGCATCATATGGTACACGCGCTGTCCATCCACACTCTTGCAGGTTTGTCCGCACCGAGTCGAGTCCAATTTTTATTCGAATTCATGAAAAGCGGCATACAGCTAACGACTCAAGTCTTTCTGACCCAAATACCTTGGTACGAATCTCGGAACGTGCTATTACGAATGAGGTCGCCCGACTCAAACTGCACGTCCGTAGACCACTCGTCAGATCTAAAAGCTTTAATAGTACCCCGCTCTGTTGCCCTCCTTATCAGATCAACTGGACTTCGCGGCGCTGAATCATTGAACAATCTATTACTGATTCTCTTCGACGGCGGCCAGGTCCTCCTTGGGAAGAACAGCCAGGCATCATCGAGAAGAACTCGAATAAAAAGTGTGGAACCTGATTGACGGATGGGTTGCACTGGTCCAGTGGTGATTTCGATGCTTCCGTTTTCCGCTGGCGTCGAGAAGCAAGTGATAACGTTGTTGTTTTTTTCTTCCCATCGGTGGCACTGGTCCATGGCAGACAGTGCATCAGGTGAGTTCACCGAAAGCGATTCAGTAGGAGCGACGTCTGGGTCGTTGACATGATCGATAAGTTCAGCCCATTGCCAAGCCCATGTCCCCTGTTTTTGATTAATAAAAATAAACATCTATTGTGAAATACTCACTTTGAGTCTTGTAACAAGGGTTTGCAACCAAGCCTCGTTAGACACATCTCCCCAGAATTCATGTACCATCTGCTCAATGTCAGATCCCTGGGCAAAGTCCACTAAGACTAGACTTTTATTGCCCCTGTTTGGATCGAGACGAAAGTATCGATGCAAGGTCCTGCAAACGTGTTAAGACGTTAATCTTGGACGGAAATTGACTTATGACGATTACGTTGTTCTGCCCATGAGATTAGCCACTCGTAGGTCTTTGACTCGGGTGGCGACCGCAACAAGCTGCGTCTGCCGTATAAACTCCCTTATCCGTTCTGTGTTAGGGAGATTCTCAATGTGCTTGCTGATGACGGCGTCACTCGGGACACTGTAATCATGCCGACTCCTCAAACCCATTCCAAGGCTGAGAAACGTAAGAGACGGGGGGTTCGAAGGCGTGCCAAACAGCTTGAGGGCTTCGAGGTATGCGATCATGGATGGGTTGGCAAATCCGGATGCGCTAGCTGCCTGGTAGAATATGCTCGAAATTTCCACTGCAGAAAACAGCTGCGGGCATGCCGCAGTTCCCATTGCCGCGTCCCATATGGTCCAGTTGACAGGCGATGGGATTTTGTCTGGGGCAGTGTAGGAACGAATCCTAGTAGCGTCGTCGTCTCCAAAGGCATTTTGTGTTTCAAGGACAGTGACGAACGTCTGTCATTAGGTTAAAAATTGAGAGATCACACAAACAGAGGTATTACTAACTCTGCAAGTGTCAGTGAATTTGTCTTTTGCGGACATCAAGAAGCGTGGGTCGGTGTCGGGGGCGGTCAAGCTTCCCAGACATTCTTTCACGACATTCTTGAGTTTTGCTTGAAAAGGTCGCGTATCAAATGTAGTTGTGAGAAGGTCACTAAGTGGCCAAGGCTCCCCAATCGGAGCATTAGGTCGAGCGAAAAGAGTACCCTCCAGTTGCAAATAGGTATCAATCGCGTCCTTACAATTCATCCCAAGCCGACCAAGCAGAATCGCGATCAAACCTCCAGCCGCCGTGCCGCATATGAGATCGAATATTTGATAAGGTCGTTTAACAGAATTCCCCGTCGCCCCCACGTTGACTTCTTCCATTGTGAGATGGAGCAGATGCAGCTGTGTGAGTGCCCTAAAACCACTACCATCGATTGACAGAATTTTACGATCTAAGGAATTGTGAGGCAATTGAATTTGAATACAAAGAGGTGTCCTTACCTCGTTGCATACTTGAGTCGGTAGCTTACAGTTGGAGTCAATTGGACAAGTCCTGTCGTCGAGGGAAGAAGATAAAGGATCAGTTGAAGTACCTCCCTGACAGCTGGCATATGATATCTTGAAGGGATGACAGTATGAAATTATGAAACCAAGATAGGATTAGAATATTCTTTTTTTAGTGCTATGCATCTAGGGCTTCTCTGAAGCGTCTACTTCATATAGACCTGTCACTGATTATCGAATCACGACCACAGGGGTGTATGATATTTTCATCTTCGTCATCTATGCATCCAGCGTTAGTTGAAGTTGATATATCAGTCTCGACTCTCACATGCAATGCCTGCTCGCAGAGCTTTGGTAGCTCTTTCTACCATGCCCTGACCCTCATTCGTTCCTAACCAACTATTCGTGAGTGCCACAATCTTTGCGTATGCAGTGGGACCAATATCCGACATCTCCATGTCGCCTAGTCCACTAGTGGGGTTGAAGCGAAAATATTTCCCCGACAGGTCTCTGAATCCATTGAGCATAAATTTTGCATCAGATTATGAAATAAGCATGCGTACTGTTCTCTGAAATGCATACGAGCTTCTCGATGTGTGTGTTCTGTGTCCTGTGCTACACGACGCAATTGCTTAGCAAATGCATCCGACCAAGCCTTTGGATCCGGATTGGTTTTCTTGACCCAGCGCTGGAGT
Source organism: Tephrocybe sp. 9980TJB (assembly GCA_018220975.1). NCBI lineage: Eukaryota > Fungi > Basidiomycota > Agaricomycetes > Agaricales > Lyophyllaceae > Tephrocybe > Tephrocybe sp. 9980TJB. The sequence goes on along the minus strand of JABAJU010000258.1, from coordinate 9,349 downwards.
TTGCCAAGGTATCCAGATCGCCGCCGAGGCTCGTATGTAAGAGATGGGTTAATCGATGCAAGTGAAACCAACCCTGTGCCCACGCTAATCATCACGGGTTCAATCTCGTTGCCCCATCGGAGTCTGACTTCAGAAAGGGCTTCCAAAACAGGATTAGCCACACCAGAGTTTGAGGCGTCTTGAAAGGCGTAAGATCCTATGCTGAAGGGTTCATGACATGTGAGTGATGCCAATGCTGCATGAATAGCGTCAACGATAGTCCATTTGTGATTTGGAACGCTATCAACGGCCCCGAAAGGTGTTGCATACGAACGAAGTCGATGAGGTTCTACGCCGGATGTGGATGCAGAGTGAACCGTCGTTATAAACACCTGTACATATCATGATGAGCATTTCACACACAGGAAGTGTTCTCAGACTGTACATCTGTAGATTTATGAAGGTTCTCAGAGTGGTGGGAAGCCTTAGGAAGCTTCAAGAGCGTGGCTTTGAAACCAGTGTATCTTTCCACGATGGCCGTAAGCTTCTCTGCGAGGGCATTTGACGGATCTGTGGTTACTGTCGCTTCCACCTGAGTCTGATCGAAGAGAATCAACCCAAGTTCTTTGTAGACGGAAATGGCGGCGGTGCAGTCCAATCCCAGACGACCAAGAAGTATGGCAATGAATCCTCCTGTGGACGTGCCACAGATCAAATCAAAAACGTCACAAGGTAGCAGAAGAGTGTTCTCGTTGCGATTAAGAATATCCATCAGATGATTGAGCATGACTAGACAGGAAAGTCCTCGAAAGCCACCGCCATCTATGGCAAGTACACGTTTTCCCACTGCTATCAACCGATGTAGTCGTGGTTTAGATGACCAGGAAGTAACTTACCTGTGCCTTCGTTCAGAACCATGCTCCACTTCGTTGGATAGCAGTTTGTGGGTTTGGGGAAGGAAGATCAAATGACTCGAAGAAATCATGAAACCAAGATATACATACATGCAACACGTTATTCTCGTCAAGGAAGGTAACAAACTTGAGGCCCGCACGTTGCCAGCTTAAGGCCACGATCACAACTTGATCACTTGAACACGATAATGCTTCCAGCACCTGAGCACAAAGAATTGACGGCATTCTACTATCGGGACTCGTTACTTGTTTTACCAGGGTAGATAACAAAAGAATGCTCTATTGGTCTTTTGATGTGGTACATACAGCGCTACTGAGCCGTTGATCGTAGGTGTGAATGCTCTTTCGTCATTCTTCTAAAATCAAAAGTTCACCACGTTAGTTGCCATTGAACAAGTCGTATAAGGATAGGTTCCGAGCGCCTGTTACTTCATATTGCTCTTCTACTTTCCAATTCAGCATCGTTGCAATGGAAGATGAATTCTATTCTCACCATGATAGTCACAACTTGCGAAATATCCTCTGTCGAGCTTTTGATCCACTCGTTCGTCATTTCCACGATCGCCTGTTCTTGCTTGCAGTCTGTCAAATGCACATTTCCCAAACCTAGATCATTACTGAGGCGAGAGTAATTCACGCTTCGACCACTGTAATAAAATCATCAGGAAGGGCACAATCAACAATGAAGAGTGTCAGGAAGTACTCACGCTCGTTTAAATTGTTCGTGGACTTGCTTATCCGTCATCTCTGTATCGACTGCAACCTCGAGGAGTTGGGTCGCAATGCGCCGGACAAGCTCTGGCGTGTTTTGAATATTCTTGTGCGTTCGCTTGACCCCCTTGAAGAAGCTCAGCACCTTATTCTTGCCAGCCTTAGAAGGTTGCTCGGCGCTTTTGACAATCTGGCCCACGACGCTGCCGACTTGGTCGTCCATAACCTTCCTTGCATCCTTCAAATCCTTGCTTTGGCCCTGCGCGACGAGACTCTTGAGTCCGGTCCCCAAGCTAAGCAAAGTGATTGCAGCCTTTGCGCCGAAGACGGCTTGCGCTTCGTCGACGGCGATCTTTGCAGGGTTATTGAAGCCAGAAGAACCCGCATCTTGGAATAAGTACGCTGAGCTTCCGCTAAAGATTTTGAGTGGTGCGAGGTAAAGCGGAGCAGCGCAGGTCCCGCGTGCGGCTTCGAAAATTGTCCATTTATGTCCGTATGGAGATGGCTCGAGTTTTGCGCGAGGCGTAGGGTACGAACGAATGCGATACGGATCAACGCCTGCAGCTCCAACTTTTGATACAACGGGAACAAATGTCTTAGCATTGACATTATAATTAGCTATGTGAAAGGATACACAGACGAGACCAACTTACGCGAGTATGGTCATGAGTAACGGCATCTGCTGTATCCGCAAGTGGTCGGAATAGCGTGTCCTTGGTCCCCGTATATTTCTCAATTATTGACTCCAGCTTTGTCTCCAGCAGCGACGAAGAGAACTGTTCTCCATGTATGATATGTCCCCATATTTTTCCATTGTCTGCTTCGCCGTCAAACATTGTCGTCCCAATCTCTCTATAGACCGCAATCGCTTCATTACAGGTTAGCCCAAAGCGGCCCAGAAGGATAGCAATTAAGCCTCCTGTTGATGACCCACAAATTAGGTCGAAAACTTGACATGGTTTAGGAGGGTCTGAGCTGGAGTCGGATGGCAACTGCTTCATCAGGTGTTGGAGCATGAGAAGACAAGAAAGTCCTCTGAAGCCCCCGCCATCAATTGAAAGTACGATGCGAGCTGCGCTATATCAAGACAACGGTGATTCTAGTGAGAGAGGGACTCACGTACATTCATCACGCTTGGGTTCTGTAGTGCTCATACTGCAATACTTGTCAACAGAGAGGTTCGAGTTGAACGCGGCCGTTCTGGTTCTGAATGTTTGTTTGATTGGGTTGCCATTGGAAAGCCTCAATGAAACCGCAAGGCGAATGTGAAGGCGGCGACTTGTCAGATTGGCTGATGGACCCCATGGACTAACAATTGGCGCTGTCAACGTGACATCTTTATCTATAATGATCAGTGACATCAGTTGCCAATTAGGCATTGTGTCAATGCGTGTGGTGCTGCGTGCACAGAGATTGAAACCGAAAAGAGCAAAGGAGTTAATATCGAAGTACAATGTACATAGAGTGCCTCTGGAGCGTGGAGGCCAGGGGAACGAGATCGAAACTAACTTCTGCACAAAGTTCCTAAGCTGTTTTTTTAGCTTCATATGCTTCCTTCATTTTCTGGTCATAGCCAACTCGATATAGAAGAGAAAGTACTAACGCACCCTAAGCTTCTCATACACACCCATGGTAGCGTCTTGGCCCTTGGGTGACCTCAACCACACATTAGTAATCTCTACTATCAGTCCCTCGTTCATGTAATCTGCAAGGTCAAGATCACCCAGCCCTCGTGGTGGATTAAATCGAAAATAGTCATCTCGACGGCTCCTAAGATCAAATGGCTGAGATTTCAATGAGCCAGGCTAAGACAGCGGGAAACTAACCATTCTGCATCAAAGCGATGTACTACATCAGCATGCGTGCGTTCTGTATCGGTTGCAACTGCAACAAGTTGGTCTGCAACCTGCTTCAGCCGTTCCTTCGCGGTTCCAATGTTCTTTAATTTGCTTCGTAGTTTGCTGACGACTTTCTCCAATTTACCATCGTTGCTCTCACCCTGATGGTCGGTAAGGTTGTCAACTGTGAGAGAGGAGAGTCCCGTTCCGAGACTGAGCACCACGAGTTCGACGTCTTTGTTTTTGCCAGCCCAGCGCATCTCCGCTTCCTTCAGTGCCCCCAGCGTGGGATTGTTGAAGCCCGATCCACCAGCGTCCTGAAAGACTTGTGTACTGACAGCGACTGGAGCAAAATACAACGGCGCAGCCGAGGTTGCTCTTGCAGCTTCGACGATCGTCCATGAATGGCCAGGAACAGCTTCAACAGCGCCGCGGGGCAATGCATATGACCCTAGATGGTAGGCTTCAGCTCCAGACGAGCCAGCCCCCGCACGGACAACGGTAACAAAGGTCTGCGCTCTATATCTTCAGTATCTGCCAGCTTTGTCTATATATGTTGTGTTCTCACGTCTGTGCTTTTGTGTTTAACGGCGTCAGGTTTCGCCTTTGGTTGCTTTAAAAGTGTCCTCGGGTCGCCAGTGTTCTCTTCTACAACACGAGCTAATAGTTCCTCCAGCTTGGTTGACGAAAACCTTTCTCCGCTAAGAATGGTACCCCACATCATCCCTTCGTCTTTCCCGAAGATGGATGGGCCCAGTTCTTTATAGATCGATATCGCTGACATGCAATCGAGACCTAAACGGCCAAGGAGGATTGAAATAAGCCCGCCAGTAGAGGTGCCGCATATCAAATCGAAAATTTCGCATGGTGCGGGGATCAGGTCTTCATCTGGATCCTCAACGAGCATTCGCATGACATGATTGAGCATTATCAAGCATGAGAGCCCTCTGAACCCTCCACCATCGAGCGAAAGTATGTACTTGCGGGCTACAAGAAATAGTGTCAGAATAGAGATGAAGCTGAGGAAGAGGATGATACTTTACTTTTGGTCATTGGGATGCGCGACACTCGAGAAGTGGGTGAAACACGGTCCAGAGATCTGAGCGAGCCTTTCTAGTCTTGGCTACGCAGATATATGAGATGGATAAGATAGACGCCAACATTGGTTTCAAAAGGCCCTTGGTATTCTTATCCCCATCAATATGTGATATTATAAGATGGTGAAATCTATTGGGTCATGAGAAGCAGCCTAGACTTTTACGGAATCCTCGTCTATGCGTTTCCCAGATTGCCGCTACTTGCAGCCCATTTCTCAACATAGAGATATTAATATTTCCTCTGCCATCAATGATCTCCATAATTGAACGTATAACAGCTTCCCAGCTGCAATTTATGAAGCACCATAATGCAGAACCTCGGGCACGTAGACTGCTTCCAAGGCTCAGCAAGGTGTAGCAGCACCGTCAAAAAAGACAGTGCAGGAACGGATAGAAGATTTGAAGAGGAAGCTTGCCAAAGCCCCAGAATCCCAATTGGGGAATAGCATGGGTATGGGTAACCCGGCCGGGTTTTGTACCCTTACCCACACGGGTACGAATACGGGTCAGGATTGGCATAACCCACGGCAATCAAAACAAGTCTAAGAACATCCAAAAGGGGCCAAATTTGGCGAAGATATGACTGAAATACTTCTTTTTGACAAAATCAGCCATTTTATTTATGGTCCGATTTGGACGTTCTTAGGCTCAAGATGACGGGTAAACCCCCGGGATCCTGGGTAAGGTCTCTACAGGTATGGGTATGTTGAGAACCCATGATGATGCAACCCACTTTCTCTTTCCAGTGACAGGCTCAGCTAAAGGAGTAGCTTCACGCATAGTTGTGATTGGCTAGAATAAGTCAACTTTTTGTATACTACAAATAACTATATAGTTCTTGATCATGAACTCGATCACCTTCAATGACTGCACACAGGTCAAATATACCCACCAAACCTGCCTGGTGTGTATGGGTTTTTGGTGGGTAAGAATATCATGACCCTTGATCCATACCCATACTACCCATACCTGTAACCCACTGTGGGTTACTCAACCCTTGTCCATCACTAACAATATATAAGCAGAGATTGTAGATGTAGTACCTACTGTATATCATCATTATATGTAATGAGTTTATAGACTTATTGCTAGGTCTTGTCAGTTTATCACATGTTGCATGATCTAAGTCTGACCACTTTATTGGTAACCTACAGTGGCTCAAAAAACTGTCCCAATGTTTCATACTTTTTGAAAGACAGACTTGGCATGGAAGATTGGTAAAGGTAAAAATATTGAATAAATCATGTAAAATACTATGGCATCTTGGCTACAATTCGAGCCTATGGTCATGTGACTATGATCAAAATTGATTGAGTAATAGCAAATTTACAATATTCACTCATTGGGACAGTTTTTTGAGCATCTATAATTTTGGTATCTAGTACTTTGTATGTCCTCCTTTTGCCTTGATAACTGCTTGTATCCTCCTAGGCATGCTTTCTATTAGCCTTTGGCACACCTCTGAGGGAATTGCATTCCACTCTTCCACTGTTCTCTCCCACAATTCATGCACTCCACTAGGGGGTGTTGAGTATTCCTTGAGACGATCTTTGAGGTGTTCCCAGAGGTGTTCAATAGGGTTAAGGTCAGGTGATTGAGCTGGCCACCACATTATCTGGAAGTTATTGTCCTCCATCCACTTTTTGGCCCTCCTAGAAGTGTGTTTGGGGTCATTGTCCTGTTGAAAGTAGCGGGCACCCTCCTCCATCTCTAACTTCTCAAAGCTCTCCACTGCCTCCTCCTCCAGGATTTCACAGTACTGCTCTGCATCCATCTTCCCCTGCACCTCTACAAGCATTCCTACCCCATTCCAGCCCATACAGCCCCATATCATAAGGTTATTCCCTCCTTCATGCTTCACAGTAGGTGTCATTGTCCTGTCTGAAATAGGTTCTCCCCATTGCTTTCACACATATGCCTTCCCATCTGACCCAATCCTGTTGATTTTTGTCTCATCTGTCCACAACACCCTTTTAAAGTCCTCCACTGTCCAGTTTTCATGCTCTTGGGCCCACTTGAGTCGTTGTTGCCGATGTATGGTTTTGAGCATAGGCTCAATGTTCAGCAAGGTCTTCAGAGAATGGCTCTAAATGACTGGAACAAATTGGAAGAGATCAAAACACATTCTATAAACTATTTGCATCAAATAGTGTAATGAGTTTATAGACTTATTACTGGGTCTTGTCAGCTTATCATACATTGCGCAATCTAAGTCTGACTAGTATATTGGCAACCTAGATACTGTGCTTGTGTGAGCGACTAATGTTGTTCACTTTTGACATCACATAAGTACTGGTGATGTCACATGACATTCTATCTAATCTACTGATAAGATATGTATAATTAATAATAATACTATTTATTATTAATGTTACAGTAAAGCTGGTTACAAATAGAGATTAGAAAAATAGTAAATTCTCTTGTGTGCACTTTATATTATGGCCTTCAAAATACTACTCTTGATGTTATAAGTATGTATTTTTATCATACTAGCTTCTATATCATTTCTGATATGTTTGCATAGATGGTAATTATTTGAGGAGTATCAGAGAGGGATTTGTACAAGGACTACTTCCTGCGGTTGCTCCATCATTGCCTCTCTTCACTGGAAGAGAAGATATTCTGTGTAATCTAGAAGCTTATTTTAGTCAATCCTTGTCATCTAGGCAGGAGCAGTGACACTTTGTCCTTTATGGCTTGGGTGGTGCTGAAAAAACTCAGGTCATGTGAAAATTTTGTACAGATTATAAAAATAGATATAAAAGCTATATTTGCCAAATTGCATTATTAAATGCCAGAAATTAGATTTTCTCATATCTATATGATCAATGCAAGCTCTCAAGCATCTATTGAGCATCTACTGAAGGTTATTGCTCATAATGCTAAACAGCCAAATACTTCACCAACTACTGCACTTAACTGGCTTTGTGATCAGAAAACAGAATAGTTAATGGCCTTCAATAATGCTGATGATCCAAAGATATAATTGTTTAGTCTTATGCTTCTGTGCAGTCATGGCAACATTCTTATAACTAGTCAAAATAAAGAATGCACAAGATATGCTGTAAACCAATCATACAAAGTTGGTCAAATGCCCAGTGATGATTTACTAACTGTATTGTTTAAAGCTAGTGAAAAAGTTCAATTAACATCTACAGAGGATGCTGCTGCAAGAAATCTTGTTGAGGAACTAGGGCATTTAGCCTTGGCAATTACACAAGCAGGATGTTACTTGAAGCATCATCAGCATATAAAATTCTCTGAATATTTGAAAAGTTATGTAGAGAATAAAGAAATATATTTATCACAACAAAGAAAACTTAATGTAGATGACTACAGCTTTTCAGTCTTTGCAACTTGGAATATTAGCTATGGAAAAATTAGAGAAGGAGGCAAGGCAAGTGCTAAAGCTGTGGAGTGTACTATACTATGCCAAACTTCCAATGAGTATTTTTGAAAGAGCATGGAGAAATTTGCAATATTGTAATGTAAAAGATATTAATGAACTACAGAGAATTCTGAAAATGTTTGTAAATCAACATGAACAATAGAGCAGCTATAAATTGAAAGAAGCAGTTGATGACATTCAGGCATATTCACTGGTGAAGGTGATTGAAAACAACAGCATATTTCTGGAGATGCATCCTCTTGTTCACATGTGGACATATCATAGTTTGTCTGATAAAGAAAAAGTGATTGCAAAGTTGGCTGCAGAACAGCCTTTTTTTTTGTTTGGAGAGCCAGAAGAGCAGCTATAATGTAACAGGCTCTACTGTTACATTAATCATAAATAGCTCTATTTATTATTAATATTTAAACATATCTTATCAGTAGATTAGATAAGTGATCACGTGATGTCACCATTACTTATATGCTATCACAAGTGAACGACATTCACACCAGCATAGTATCTACAGTGGCTCAAAAAACTGTCCCAATGTTTCATACTTTTTGAAAGACAGACTTGGCATGGAAGATTGGTAAAGATAAAAATATTGAATAAATCATGTAAAATACTATGGCATCTTGGCTACAATTTGAGCCTATGGTCATGTGACTATGATCAAAAGTGATTGAGTAATAGCAATTTTAAAATATTCACTCATTGGGACAGTTTTTTGAGCATCTATAATTTTGCAGCTTTGCCTGTATTAAAGCCAGAAATAAAGGCTGAATTGCATGTGAAAATATAAACAAAGTCATGTGACTATGTTTGCTTGTGTTTGAAAAACTTTGAAGTCAGTTTAATCACATCTTGACCTTCAACTACTACCATGAAAGCTACCCCTCCTACTCAGCGCTCTACTGTTGCCTCTCTTCTTGCAGAAGGGTATTCCTTGTGTCAAATCCAGGCAAAAACTGGTTTAGGAAAGTCTACTATTGGGAGGATTGGTAGAGAACTGCAGATGAACAAGAAAAACCATTCTGGAGGCCGTCCTGCTAAGCTTACACAACATGACAAGCAGGCCATTATTCAAAAAATCTCAACTGGGACACTTGATACAGCTGTTCAGGCCACACATTTCATCAACAACATCATTTCCTACCCTGTCCACCCTCAGACAGTTAGAAATATGCTGAAAGAGGAAGGTTTTAGGTCTGCTACAAAGAGAAAAGTTCCTGTAAAAAAACACCAGGCACATTTCTATACTGTTGTGAAAACTCTTCAACAGAATTTTTACAACAAGTAGATATAGCCGACAAAATATCTGTAAGGGCAACCTCTGGGGGCTGTGGAACAGTCACACAGCTGGCAGAGGGAAATCCAAAGTTTATTGAGTATGTATGTATAGATAGAGAGGTAGCTACT
>JABAJU010000257.1:0-17461 GCA_018220975.1 Tephrocybe sp. 9980TJB | reverse complement strand
ACGACTGCAGAGGGCGGGCGGGCCGCCGCGGGCCGCGGCGGGAGTGGGCGTGCGAGTGTGGGGGAGCGGGCCGGAGGGATGACGGGGGGTGGGGGGGGGGGGGGGGGGGGGGGGGGGGGGGGACAGAGAGAGAGAGAGACTGCATACATTCGAGTTTGAAGGTAAAGTAATCAGTGAGATGTCGGCATTCGTGGTTTCCGCGTAGAAGGAACAGCGTATCGGGGTACCAAATCTTGAGTGACCATAGATACAGAACACACTAGGGAACGCGGGGTTTAGTGATGCAATGCGACGCACGCGCAACAAATTCATACCTCAATGCTGAAGTACCCTCGATCAACGTAATCTCCCAGGAAGAGATATCTCGTATCAGCAGGACTTCCTCCGACTTCGAAAAGTTTCATCAAGTCATACTAGACGAAGAGAAAGAATCAGTAAGGGAGCAATGAAACGTTCATCACCAATCCTCACATATTGCCCATGGATGTCTCCACAGACTATGATAAATGCCGTTAGATGAGTAACAGATAACAGCAAATGAAAGGCGCACCCGTTATCGGCGCATCCACTTGTAATACATTTGGCTCTTTCTTCAAAAGCTCGGAACCCCGCTCTAAAATCCACAGTGCCTGCTCCTCACTCAGCCTTCCCTCACGATAGAAGTGGTTCTTCAAAAACGCGATATCTGGCTTCGTTTTATCCTGACCTTGGCGATGGAAGAACTGTTCGGTTGTAGGAATCTGCATCGCTGGAGCCTGGACCTGTATGGCGATTGTCGTTCTATATCAGTGACCAAAGCTTTGGAAGAACGGAACGGAGATGAACGTACATCCTTGATAACTCGCTCTTGTGTGCTGACGACGCTTCCATCTTCAAGAGTGTGTTGAGTCCAGTCGATGGTCGGTATTTGTGGTTTAACCTGGATCTGTTCAATCGCCCTCTGCACCTGGGTACTCATAGCTGCTTCTACTCGGACTGGGGGGAAGAGAGTGAGGATGACGAGTAGAGCAGACGATGGGCGAAGAGTTGAGGAAGACGAGCAACAAGCGCCAACAAGCAGACCGTCGTAATGGAACGTGACAAGAATGGAGAAAGATCTGATTTTATCCACCACATGTTTTTAATCCGTCGCTACACTTTCTCACTGGATCCACAATCGCTCAAAATGTATCAAAATGAATACTGCATATCTTCCGCAAGGTATCCATGTTTTGATCAGAGGTATCTTTAGATCTCTTCACCCTCCCATTACACGCTGAAACTTGGAGAACATATATGGAACAAGACAAGCACTGACAGACCAAAAGCTGTGTTTCCATTAGCTCAACGTCAACGTAAAAGCTCAGCGCTCGCTGCTGTGCACACTGCAATGCTAACGTCACAGGTCAACAGAAGGTGGATTTGTTTGCCCACCATCGCAGCCGGTGAGTGTCAAGGGGTTCGGGTATTGGCTAATTAGGAACAGCTTTCTGATCTGTTACTTATACGGCCCGCTCTGAAATGTATGCATAGTATTGCACGCCTATGAGCCAAAGTATACTCCTAGAACGCCTTTCGCGACATTGAATCCAAGGAGGGACACGATGTAGGCGGTAAACAATGGAAGAAGTGGAGACAGAAGCAATTCTGAGCGGACGAGGAACGGTAAAGCTGTGTTTTGTTATGTCAGGGATGATCTATCTCAGGCACATTGAGAGCGTACCGTTCAGGCCAAGATAAACCCCGTAAGTATATTGAGCGAATCTATAGTGAATCTGCATATTAGCTGGAAATGCGACAAAATGGGGAGATACTTACGCAGCCAGGTAGAGGGTATTCCCAACCCAAAGGCAGACCCAATTATCTTGAAAGATTATAGGGAGGAGGAATAGTTGCGCAAGGTAAAGAGCGAGGTATAAAGGAAAGAATGCGTTTGTATGAACGTCGAATGCGTAAGCCCACTCAACATGGGAATCGGCCGGCGTTGTATGAGATGGTGGAGAGAGTAGAAGTCGGTTCGACACGAACCTAATGGGTAATGTCAGTCCTGAAATGATTCATGCTGTCCAGTCGTTGATACTTACCACAGAATAGTGGCGATCACGATCCCAGACAAAAGGTAGTCGCGTATTATCATGAGAAAAGCAAGTTTGAGGGTTTCAAAGACGCCAAACGAATACACGACCGCCCATGCAACAGCAGCGACTTGATAGAGACTTAATATCAGACTTGAGACAGCACAGACACGTCGGGCTTACCGCAAAGACACGCGGATATTAAAACAAGGATCGCAGGGTCATCTCGCGCCCAAGTATTTTTGGTTTCTGTGGCAATATCAGTGTGTGCATGGGCGTCTACATGCAGGCAACTGACGCTTATGGAAGTAGACATTCCGGTACCTGGAATGAAGGTTAGTCGAATTATTCATAGTGCAGTGCAACAAGCTCACACTTACACTCTCCGTGGTGCAAGGCAAAGATAGGTGAGCTGCCATGCCGCCAGTTCGAAATCCTGGAAACCCCCTTCAGAAACGCGAAAACTTGGTCACAAATAGTTGCGCGCACCATTTGGTGGAAACGATGGAGTCGTCTAAATATTACAGGAACACGGTGGGCTAGGCTACCAGAGCTGCGATGGATGTTGCCATCTTCAGAGGCGCTGGTTGGGAGAATCATACTCTCGTAAGCCGATCTCTGGCGCCTGAACAAAGCCAGCGTAGAAGAAGAGCGTAGTCGTTAGGTAGCCGTCGAGGAGCGCCGCGTTTAACACAGCCAGTAGTTGTACAGCACGTCGAGCTCGCTAGTCACGGTCGATGAGGGACAAATTTAAGCGGAGCTTGAATTTGTTCAAGTGTCAAACTTCGACAAAGTTACCAAACTCCTCGCCACTGCCCTTGTACTCTGCCTTTCTCTCTCTGACGACGACAACCGCTATGGACGAAGAACACGACGTTCTGGACTGGGGCGCTGAAGACGATGAATCCAGACAACAGGATCTCAGCAATGACGGTGCTGCCGACGTTCCCCATGTTGAAGGCGACAATGACGATGTCGAAGACGCGGTCTCACTCGGAGACGAGGATGAAGAGCAAGAGTACTACTCGTATCAGCAGGAGGACTTGAACACTACCACTGCCAAGGCAGAAAGCGTTCAAACAAATACCGCGCCACATTCCACGGACGCTGGTGACAGACTTTCTACTCCACGCGAAGCCCAACTTGAAGATTCATCGACCCAAGTGGGAAGTTCCCGTGCAGGCAGTCCTCGTAGAACTAGCAGCAGCGGGCATCGTTCTCCCCAACGCTCGCTGTTGCCAAGAGTTACCCATGCCCTCCCACCAAAACCTATCGTGACTGCAGTAACTTTTGCCCACCATTCTCATCCTTCTATAGTCGAGGCAACGGCGATGTCAGTCGCCGCGAGGGCGACTGGCCGCAATGAGTCTAACAAGAATAAGGCCAATGGATCTTCAGCATCGACCGCCTCTGCTACAGGTAAGGGGAAAACTGCTACCATGGCAGGCGATCTAGATCCTTTACCACGCGGCTGGGAAGCTCGTGAAGCGCGAAGCGGATCGGGAGGAACCTATTACTATAACGTGCGGACGAATCAATCGACTTGGACTCGTCCTGTGAGTAATTCTTCCTCTTCCACTCCCCATTTCCGTAGCGACAATTCTTGTCGTCTTCGCGGTAGCGATTTGCTTATGGGAGCTTAATCTTCGAGTCTATGGCGATCTGATAAATTCCATTACCAGACTCAGGAACCTTCTCGCCACTCTAGGCATACACAGCCACCTAATCACATGGCGGATTCTCAACCAGAGACCGAGACCGATCCCAATGGGATGTCATATGATGACCGACACTATCGACCAGGAGGAGGAGCAGACGGGCCATCTGCCTCTCGTGGTACTAATGACAGACATCATGGTCAGGAGGACGTGGATCCACGTTTCAATCCACATCCTGACCGCGCTTTCACTCCCTCTCCCTGTGCTTCACCAAGCCAACGTACTAGATCTTTGTCCCCTCAGCCGCTCATTACTTCTCGTGGTCAAGATTCTAAACCCTCTCGTGCTGCGCGTTCTTCACGCGGCGGGCGTAACGCCAACACTGATGCAGATTTCTCATCAAGCAGAGGTCGTGACTCACACTCAGGTGCTTATCAGGATAGCTGGGTAGCGAATGACGCCTATCAAGAGTCTCGTCGCACTTCGCATCAGCATTACGAGATGTCCTATGATATTTCTATGGACGACAGTCGACCGCCTATGCCTCCCAAGAATGGAAGCACTCGAGGTCGTCGTGAGCGAGACCCGCCTTTACGTGATGAGAGCCGCATTCCAGACATGCCCGATTCCAGTACGTTATCCGCCTCCTACCATCTCCCCCTCCACCCCTCGTCTGCGAGCACGGCCACGGTGGCGTCAGCACTTCATCGCTCTTCGGCGATGACGTTCTTGCCTGAGGCAGCGTCCCGTGTGCCGTGGCCCTTCCTGTTCCCTCTTCCATTATCATCGGCCTCTCTCCTCTGTCGACTCAAGGACGCTTATCATGGACCATCTTTTTTCTTCCCCTTTCACCCTCCCTAAATTCATGTTGTATCGACGCCTTATGTCTCCTCTTTGAAAATATAGGAACTAGATCCCCACCTCCTGACAAACGCGCCAGTCGTAACGACAATGATGACGAATATCGAGGTCGCAACAACGATCGCCTTCATCCTCTGCCGTCATCTCAAGGGCAGGGGGATTACCAGGCGAAACCCAACATATCCGTATCTCCACAATTTTCAGCACCTCCGCCTCCGCAACGTCGGCGCGATCGACCAACGCGATTCGGACAACCCTCCTCCTCAACGTCGATGCAGTCGTCAGTGCAACCTCCGGCAGACGCACCTCAGACGTATCCACCTCGTCGTGTGGAAGAAGACGATCCATATGTACCTGACGATATTAACACTCATGAGCTTCCTCAAAAAATTATGGTGCGAGAAAAATTCTCCAGAATCCAAGCTGCCGTTGGGTTGTTGCCCACAGAGGAAGAACGTGACCGCCCACAAAGTGCTCAGCGTCAGTCTTTTGAACAAAACAGGCAGGATCCTTCCTCAGAGCCACCAGCACGTACGTCCCATTCTCCTAGGCGCATACGCATTTGCTTGACCGATGCCTCGTCTGTTCTCCTTTCCCCTCCCTTGCACTCGTTTGTCTGTCAATTGCAACACGCATGTTCCGCAACTATTTTTTAGGTCGCACGAGGCCTCCCTTGCCCCCTCAATCTGCTGAATTTCAAGGATTGGCTCCTCGACCCAGAGAAGCCCGTGACCGCCCGCCTCGCCAGCCGCCAAATCGTGGTCCTTCCCGTCGTCAGCAAACCGATCGTGACGAGGATATTTTGGCGAGACCACACATACAACGACAAAGCCCAGATAACCCTCCGACTCTCCTTTCTTCTGTGAGGTATGATGACTATAACGAAGCAGGACAGGCCATTGCACGACGAAGGACAGCTGACTTCGACACGGATGGAGATCTCAAATCGAGTCGCTTCAAACAAGCAGAAGAAGACAAAACAGAACGCGAATCTCACCGCCGAGGCTCAATTGATATGGGTCCTCCTACTGCGTCATCCGCAGGTTCTGGAAGTTATCCTATGCAGTCGTATGGCCAGCGTGCGCCTCGGGGTGTGGACCGTGGAATGTCATCCAACGACACCAGCTCTTCTGTCAATCCAAATAGACCTCCATCGCCCGTAAGCCAGATCGGCCTACCAAGCTCGAGACATCTCGACCGTTCGCCGCCGCCACACTTGAGAGTACGTGAAGTGGATAATGATGGAGTGAGAGAAGGATGGGTGAGTCTTCAGCTGCTCTTTGTTATCATCGCGCGCTAAGTGTTTTTCAAGGCACGCCGAGACCGTGGCAGACCTAACGAGTATTCTCGAGGACCACCTGGTGCTGCCTCCGGAACCAATAATATTCCAATCGGCAATCATAGGAAATCGTTCGGTGAAACCAACGCAGGTCCTGCCATTCCCCAAATGCGTTCAGCAAATAATCCCATTTCATTACGGACCGCAAGAACCGGTGGTGGCAAAGGGCGCGGTGGACCACCTAGAGAGCAACAATTCGATCGAGTAAGTTTTATGATGATTACTCTACCATATTCATTTCTGAGTGGCTTCAATTGCTTTAGACGCATGATGACGGATATGCCCGAATCGGCAGAGTCGAAAACGATGGACCACCTTCACGTCAACGAAACGGTAGTCTTCCAGTATGTGGGCGTTTGACTGGCTTGAGGTTCTCTTCTCACATAAACCTTTGTAGCCTTTTGAAAGGCGCCAGCCTCTCAATGTCGATACTCGGGTTCCGCGTAAACGCGTTCACCTTTCTACAAGCCCAGTGGTATGCACTGTTTGTTTCTTTTGAATGTTCAATGGCTTACAAATGTACAGGAGAACCGCTATGAGCCAGCGTCGGCAGACCTTGCACATATGCCGAGGACATGGACTCCTCGTGGCGAAGCACCTCCGGAAGCTTTCTTAACAAACAACGCAAGCAAAGAAGACTGGCATTCAACCTCGCCACTACTCGATAGAGCTTCGGTCGCTGTTGAGGCGGGAAGGCCTTCTCGGTACCATAACTCGCGTGATAGGCCTGGGAGTTCACGAGGTCCATCCCATTCGGACGGTAGGCCTCCTCCAAAAGAGCGATTTGCGCGGCAATTTGACGAGCCTCGGAGAAACGGAGGTCTGGAAGGCCGGCTAAGTGATCGTTTCGATGATCACGCCCCTATGCCTGTGCGCCAAACGCATGCTCTTCCGCCAAACCCGCTGTCCTACGCTACCAAATCCCCAGATACCGCGAGGCGTACATACAATCCCGCTGTAGACAAGCAGCTAGACGAAGCAATGCCTTCATTGCCATCCCAAGGGTACAGCTCTCGCAACTCTGCCGATGGATACCCTGACCATGATGTGGATGCGCCTCCGCACCTTCACTTGAACTCAGGCGGAGAGGATTCCTACATCGGGCGAAGGTGGCGTCGCGATAATCGTCCAGAAATGTTAAGGCGGCCGGGCTCTTTGCTCGATAGGCTGGACATGCCCACCGACGGCAACGATTTCCAGGAAGAACCCTCTTACTCTCGGTCCTTGAGTGACCGGGTGCAGGTGCCTTCTAAACGCGAGAGAGACGATACGCATGGAGATAGGTATCCAGCTGATGATTCCTTCGACGGTGAGGATGCAGACCCTGCAATGAAAAGAGCCCGGCGAAGGACGACGGCGAAAGCAAAGAAGCCGAGAAAACCGATGGTTTAGGATTTTCTGCTTTGTATGTACTGGAGATATCGCTATTTTTTTTTTCGCACCCTTTGCCTTCATTTTCACCAATGTACTATTTTCTTGAGTTGAGCCTGATTTTAAGCAAAACTTGGATTTTCTTTTAACGAAAAACGTGGCTCCTACTCAAATTTCTCAAATTCACCCTGCTTGTACAAAAGAGGCGCCGCTGATGCGACTGTACAGTACATCCCAAAAATGTCGGAAAGTGTCACATGGAGGTTTTGATTAATTTCATTTATCGGAGGTGACCTATCCGCGAAACAAAACCCCATTCTCCATTGTTCCTTGCACCATCCAGGGAAACCATATTCTCAGATAAATTCCAAGAAAATTCGTCCACCCTCCTACAGTTAAATCAATAAAAACTTGTATTAATACTGTACCAGCTTATGCTGGATCATTGTTGGCGCCTATTCCGGTCCTGCGAAAACTGCTTCTCCTGTACCATCAACACGCTTTTCAAATGCCAAATCTGGCCTAGCATACTAAGTTTATTTAACCCCTGAATCTTGCTCAGCCCTCTACCGAAAAACCAGTTCCAGAAGTCGAACCTGGTAGAACCTGGTCGATCTTAACTGTATCCGTTTGGTATTTAAGCGATAAATCCTTTAACCAGCGCACAGTCCCAGTCCCTTCTGCTTAGACCTACTCAGGATCCCTTGCCTCATCATCCTCCTCTGATCATTTCCAATGCCGAAGATTGAGCTTGCAACCTCTTCAGGGCCCATTCAATTCAACTACACTATCTCAACGCCCACTTTGATGTCAAGTACCTCTATCGATGGGCAATTCCCATGCATCATTTTTCTGAATGGCGAATACGTTCCTCATGAGGTTTTTGAAGGTACATACGCAATCCTGATCACGTCGGTTTCGATATTGACTTCAGTTTAAGCCCAATTCTCTGATCCCTTGCTTCGCAAGCAGTTCAACCTGATTACTCTCGATATGCGTGCATATGGCTACACAGACGCATTGGCAGACGAGACTTATACTCCTGCTGTTGCTGCCGATGACATATTCATTTTCCTGGTGCGTCCAGACGATTGTCAATTCCTCTAGCCCATCGAGTTGAATCAAGAACCCAGAATGCTCTCCAAGTCCCAACGGCACATATATTTGCCGTTTCCATAGCATGTCATGTTGCGCTTGAACTCGCCCTCGCTCACCCCGAGCATGTCGCTTCGCTGACGTTATGCTCAATGCCTCCGCCTCAAGAGGTAATTCCGGTCTTTTTTTTTTTTACAGGGCTGTGCTAAAGAGTTTAACCCCTTTAGCCACCAGAGGTCCTCGCAGGCCGCAAAGAAGTCTTCGCTTATTGGGATGACGCGAGCGAGCACGAGGGCGGAACTACGCAAGAAGAGTCAGAAGATATGGACGATGAGTTGGTGACGTCGCTCGTCCGAGGAATACAGACGATGCTGTATGGCGAGGCAACAGACTCCTTATCAAACGCGTAAGTAAATTGGTCTTATTGACACCAGTGCTCAACTGAATCTATTTTTACCAGCACACTTGGCTATGCACTTGTCCTGGCGAAGACAATCTGGGCTGGCTCGCCAGAGGCGTTGAGAAGCTCGCATGTAGTGCTTATTGATTGGTTTGAGAAGCGTCGTATCTTCGATGTTGCGACGCTTTCCAAGGTACGCCGGACACAGACATACTTTTACCTACGGAGATTAACGTGACACCTATCAGCTCAAATGCGCTGTATCGGTCATCCACTGTGAAGAAGACATCGCTTACCCATTACATGGTTCACAAGAATTCGCGGCTGCATTACGGGATGCTAGGATCGATGTGGAATTGCACCAGGTTTCTGGCCCACATTTCGGACACGTAACTGCCCCAGAATTGTATGTTTCCTTTTTGTGTTCCTGACGCCTTGAAGACCGCTAATATCGTGCAGGATAAATCCAATATTGTGTGACCGTGCTCTTTCGGTTGTCGGGCAGAAGACACAAGTGCGGGCGACAACAGTAAAGTTCAGCACTAGCCGTCATCTGATGCAATCGCCTTTCACTAAGACTCTGTCGCAGTATGGGTATTGTGTGAGCGATGATGATGATAGTACTGATTCGTCTGAGGCTTAGTTGTGTATTGTATGTAGTGTATAACAAATCTTAACATGTCTAAGAATGGCTTCTACTAGTCTATGGCACCTATATAGTGTGTATATATGTACATGTACGAATATCAGTTCAAGGAGGCGGAGCGCTGGCCTAGAAGTATACGTGATTAGATGGATGTGTTGGAGAATCTATATAAACACAGCCACCCATTCACCTTTTGCCCAAAACGTGCACTTTTGGGCGCGAAAATGGTAGACCAGCAACCGCTACAAGCAATGATTCACTAACGGTGCTGTTGGCTCTCGTCAGCCTCACGGTTACCTCCATCATGCATCATGATTGAAGTGCAGAAAATTGTACTACCATCAAATCTCTTTGGATTTCCTCTCTGACTTGTGCCTCTTCAGACCTTATTGCATTCTCATCAACCAATCGTGATGCCTCAAATTGGTCTCGCAACTTCCCTAGGGGACTTCAATTTCACCTACGATATCTCGACGCCGCGGCCTTTGAGTTCTAGCATTGACAGGCAACTCCCGTGTATTCTGTTTTTACATGGCGAATATCTTCCTCGACAGTCCTTTGAAGGTAGACCCCAGTCGCATTGGCACCGTATGCAGTCGCTGAGATCGTTCCAAGCCCAGTTCTCTGATACCCTGCTCAGGTCCAAATATAATCTCATCGCAATCGACCTACGGAACTACGGCGAGCTAGCTAAATTGGTAGGGAGGGATTACACACCTGCCGTTGCTGCAGATGATACGTGTAGGTTTTTGGTGCGTCCACATGATTGCCAGCTGCCTACACCCTTTGAGAACTTGTTTGGAAAAACCAGCGCGCACTTGGAGTCCCAATGGCGCATGTATTTGCTGTTTCCATAGGATGTCACGTTGCCCTTGAGCTCGCACTTACACATGCTGAATCTGTCGCGTCCCTGACGTTATGCACCATGCCACCACCGCAGGAGGTAGGAATTTGTGACTTGTATCTATCTTTCATGGTCTAGTATTCTGATAATGCATTCCCAGCCTCCAGAAATACTTGCTGGTCGCAAGGAAGTTTTCGAATTCTGGAGTGATGCAGGTGGCCGTGAGCATGAGCCTGGAGATAAAGAACTTGATGATGAACTAGTGACGACAATGATACGGGGAATACATATAATGTTGTATGGTGACTCGATGGAGGAGTCTTTGCCGACGTCGTGCGTGGACATAATTTTCTTGACGCTGTTATTCATGGCAAAATCCCTTCCCCAGGGTGCTCGCATACGCACTTGCGTTGGCGAAGAAGTTTTGGGCGGGATCGCTAGAGGCGACAGCAAGCGCCAACGTGGTGCTGATTGACTGGTTTGCGCATCCATGCCGTGACTTCGACGTGACGACACTCCGCGAAGTACCTTAACTCCATAACGCGCCTATAGCCCCCTAAGCCTTCCTTTTGCAGATCAAATGCCCTGTATCGGTCATTCATTGCGAGAAAGATATCACATACGCACTCCACGATTCAGAGGAATTTGCAGCAAAGTTACATGATGCAAATGTGAAAGTAGATTTTTACTGCGTCGCTGCCCCACATTTTGGGCATATTACTAACCCAGAATTGTATGTCATCTATGCTTCTGAATATCCCAGTGTATCACGCATGCCTAACGTTGTACAGGATAAATCCCATCATATGCGAACGAGTGCTATCTGTTGTCATGCCGCAAACGCCTCCGTCAGTGCCAACGAGTGAAACAAATAGAACTAGGCATCCTTTGTTAGAAACCTGTTTTACGGAAGTACTGGTGCAGCACGGATATCGTCCGTACGACTCTGACCAGGATTCGTCAGATTCGTCCTCAGCTTCGTTGTAAATTGAGGTGAACCTTTACCTGACAGGAAATGGTTGTAAAAGTATTCTATATAGCCGAATTTTTGGTGACATGTACATATAGGAGATCTAGACAATGGTGACAAACCTTTGATAAGGCGTGCCCAAGTTACTAGTGAAGAACACTAAGAGCATCGTACGTCTCTTTAGGTCGAAGTCACATAGGAAACCCTGTGTGCTGGAATTCGATCACGGGAAGCTCTTGATAAGTAGCACAGACTGTGGGTTGTTCAGACATGAGATTAGAAGCCTTGGAAGCTTTGCAACAAAGTAATTTAATTTAAACCTCGACCAAGCGGGCCAAGCGGGCCGTAGTATCCTGCTCTTCGGCTAGAGGGTACGTCAATATCATCCTACTGTTGACTACATATATCTTACCCCACTGCCCCACGTTGCGACAGTGACTATTATGATAGAGGTGGGAAGGAGAACGAGCTTATTTTGGGGAGCTTATTTTGTTCTATGTCACGAGTTCAGCAAGTACCGACCACGCCGCCTCGGCTGGATTTTCTGACACTCGTAAGTACTTCCTGATACCCCACCCTACCCCACTTCCATGCATAATTTCTGATTGAAATATAGAACTTGACTGCAAAGAGTTTTTCCTGGCAATGGAACGAGCGGGAAACCGGTCACGAGTCGAAATGGCATCACTCTACGAGGTCAAGCATTGCAACTAGAGATTATACAAATTACGAGCCTTGTTTCAAGATTATTCTTAACTCTATGGATGACGACGTGGCCTAGTCACGAGCAAGAATGGCGCCACCTCCGCGAGGTCTTCATGAGCTATCCAACGTTCTAAACATTCCGATGAAGCTCCTCTTAGCGCAGAGGTTCCGAGCACACCCTCATCTGCAGTCTAGAGAGTATGAAAAGGCGAACCTCGACGTACGCGATTAGGCAGGTGACCTTCGTCCACTCCATCCTCGGGAAAAGTATCACTACATCCCCTCGCTAACTGTGGCGCCCCTGCAAATGGCCTACCAGAAGATCAGACCACAAGCCAATTATCGAGCGCTGACTTGACTCTCGTCTGTGCTCAATGTCCGTGCTTTCTCCGGGAGGAAATGTATAAAAGCTAGTCATTCACCGTCCAAGACAACCCTCAGGTCATTCCTCGACTTACATCTGCTCTGCCATGGTCTCCTTTACCTCTCTCATCGCTCTCTGCTCTGCTGCTGTGGCTGTCATGGCTGCTCCCAACGGGAACGCTACCCTTGACCGCCGCACTACCTACACCAGCAGCACCACCGGCACGAGCAATGGATACTTCTACTCCCTCTACATGGAGGACAGCTCCTCTGGCACCTCCATGAACGTCAATGGCAACCAGTACAGCCTCACCTGGTCTTCGGACGTAGTTGACGTTGTTGCTGGAGTTGGCTGGAACCCAGGAAGCGCCCAGTGAGTGTTCATGATTTAGCATACGTTTCAGTTGATTGAGCACCTCAATTACAGGACCATCACCTACAGTGGTACTTTCAGCACCTCTGGCAACGCTTACCTCGCCGTCTACGGTTGGACCACCAGCCCTCTTGTCGAATACTACATCCTCGAGAACTACGGTGACTACAACCCCAGTTCCGGCCTCTCTTCCCTCGGCACAGTCACCTCCGATGGCGGTACATATAACATCTACCAGACTACCCGCACCAACGCGCCCTCGATCCAGGGAACTGCCACTTTCAACCAGTACTGGTCCGTCCGTCAGTCCTTGCGCACTGGCGGAACTGTCACCACTGCCAACCACTTCAACGCTTGGGCTTCCCACGGTCTTTCCATGGGCTCGTTCAACTACCAGATTCTTGCTACTGAGGGTTACGAGAGCAGTGGTTCCTCCTCCATCACTGTTACTTCTGGTGGCTCTTCCTCTGGAACCACCACCACCTCTACCTCTACCACTAAAACCTCCACCACCACCTCGTCTGCGAGCACCTCCACTGCTACTGGTGCTCAGGCTGAGTGGGGCCAATGCGGCGGTATTGGCTGGACTGGTGCTACCACCTGTGTTTCCCCTTACGTGTGCACGTACTCCAACGGTATGCCTCTCTCACAAACTCCTCACTTCCATTGTTTGCTCACATGCGATCCAGATTACTACTCTCAATGCTTGCCCGCTTAAATCAAGCGTCGTCAACCTCGCGCAGGCTGAGCCATAAAAACAGGTGTGTAAGGAAATCCAACCTGTCTGGCAGAGACTTACTGTAATTTTTGAAATAGGCACGTCTCGTTTTCTTGGATGGTTTCGAGATGGTTCGAAAATGTAGTTGTAAAAGTCATATTGTGGTTTGTAACGAAATACAGTGTATCTTGTGATTTGCTATCCTGAGGGCGAGTGGCGCTTCCTATCACAATTGTTAATTATCATTCCCAACTGGGATACAATTTAAGTTCATCACAAACCTCAGATTCGTTTTCAAAGTGTCCTTGGCTATCATACTCTGTCATCAGGGCCTGATAAAGGCTTTTTACGCGGGCCTTGCGATAATACGGTATACGGTACTTGATTATGAATAAAACTAACTGGGTCACGAGATGCTTGATCTCAAGCGCTCAGCCTAGGCTTCAATGACTTCTGCGTGAACATTGATCACCTTGAGCGCCCTCACAACTCGGATACCGGATACATGAAGCTCAACAAAGGTATTGTCACCTCGCCTTTCTATTGCTGTCTGTTTGACGTGACCCATGCCTTATGGCTGTCTCTTCTTCTGCAGACTCGAGTTGCTTGCTGAATGGAAAGGAGCGGAATGACTCAAATCACACCACTTCATTGAGGAATAAGGCCTAGGAATAAGGCCCATTTTGAGTACGAGTCTATTCTGTTCTCCTCGTGCAAGATCAGGATAATTGGGTCACGAGTAAACTCTGCGAGGGATTCTGAGCGGCCAGAAGATGCCAACATAATATGTATTGGTAGCTGTAATCCCGAGCACATCCCGCGCCGCAGTATAACCGCCATTTGAGAGGGAAAAGGACCATCTCGAAATACGCCACTTTGAGCGGGTGACCTCTCCGTCGTCTCGCCGTTCTGTATTTTTGGGACATGTCTTGGCCCAGAATTCAAGTGTAGCCTAATGGCACTGATTCTAATTATCCGCAGGAAGTCCAATTGTGCTCTGGGACTCAATCTGACTCTGTGTCCACGGTCAAGGCCAAGTCGAGATACCGTGTTTTTACCGGACGAACTAGTATAAAAGATACTCGATGTTCTCTGAAATGGTCGTCAGTCTCGCCCCAGACTTACATTGCTTATCATGGTTGCCTTCAAACTCCTTGCTCTCTGCTCTGCTGTTGCGGCCGCTATGGCTGTTCCTAATCCTGAGCCCAGGAACGCCACCGTTTCTCGCCGCAGCGAGACACTCACTAGCAGTAGCACCGGCACGTACAACGGGTATTTCTATTCCCTCTACATGGAGGACAGCGCCTCTGGTACCTCTATGACCGTCAACGGCAACTCATATAGCTTGACATGGTCTTCGGGCGCTGTCGACGTTGTCGCTGGAGTTGGCTGGAACCCAGGAAGCGCGCAGTACGTCTTCTTATTTTTACAGTCTACCATAGTCGATATCTGATATATCAATTACAGGACTATTACCTACAGCGGAAGTTTCAGCACCTCTGGCAATGCTTACCTCGCTGTCTACGGCTGGACTACCGGCCCTCTCGTTGAATACTACATTCTTGAGAACTACGGTGACTACAACCCCAGTTCCGGCCTCAGTTCGCTTGGCACAGTCTCCTCCGACGGCGGTACATACAACATCTACCAGACTGTCCGGACCAACGCGCCCTCGATCCAGGGAACTGCCACTTTCAACCAGTACTGGTCCGTCCGTCAGTCCTTGCGCACTGGCGGAACTGTCACCACTGCCAACCACTTCAACGCTTGGGCTTCCCACGGTCTTTCCATGGGCTCGTTCAACTACCAGATTCTTGCTACTGAGGGTTACGAGAGCAGTGGTTCCTCCTCCATCACTATCTCCTCTGGTGGCTCCTCCTCTACTGGAACCACCACGTCGTCTGCTAGTGGCTCAACCTCCACGGGCTCCAGCAGTGGCACTCAAGCAGAGTGGGGTCAATGTGGTGGCGTGGGCTGGACTGGCCCTACTAAATGCGCTTCGCCATACGTCTGCACGGAATACAGCGGTGCGCGTCTTTAGCCTGCTTCTAACTTAAATTGTCTCCTGATCACCTGCGGCAGAGTACTATTCCCAATGCGTACCCGCTTAAATCGTGGGTCTTGCTCGGGGGACTTAAAAAAATAAAGGTAATGTAGAGTACTTGGATTCTTTGCTAAGATACATCTCCTGAACTGTCTCTCAAATTAGACGCTGCTGATTAACATTTTATTGACTGGGAAATTGATTTCGTGTGTACTAGAAGCTACCGTCGTGAAAAAAAAAAAATTAAGTGCACTTGTGTAATTCTCGTTAACAATGTTTTGGGAGTGCCCAATCTCAGAGTGGCCTGATTAGCTGTCATGAGTCGAGCATCGGAGAAACGACTATCCAGGGGCAAATTAAGATGAATTCCACCGAGGTTGATTGTGCAGAAGATCACGAAGTACTAATTCAAAGCTATCAGTTACAGTTGCACGGAACTTGGAAGATAATTTGGGAAGCTTCATTTATAGGTTAGGTGTACTTACTGATCCGAAATGCGCCCAAAGTCATCATTCTTGTCCAAAAAAGCTGACTCCAATTAGAGGTACCCCCAATCCGCCCATAACACGCGCCAGTGCAATCGAGGAGTAACTTGTGCATGGGTGCCTATAGAACGTTGTAGAAATTCAAGACAATACCTGCCTCGAGTGATGTTGATCATGAACTGGGCTCGACGTTGCATAGAACGGTTACTCCGAACCTCCTAATTATCAAAATCCATGGAGGCGCTCGCAATGGAATAGCGTTCAGGAATGCACATGCCGTTCTACGTTCTACATAGTCCATTGTGGCGAAGGTGAAGGGATTGCCATGGAAGAAATTACTGAGTGGGAAGCAGAAAAGAAAACCACATGCCAAAATTCTGGAATTAGATAGGTCAGCGCTGTTCTTGCGCTGGACATTATCTTCGAGACTCGAGTCACTCAGGTATGCTATTGAAGGACATTGATTTGCCCCAAGTTCGCCGCTTACTCTCGTTCTTATGTAGGTTGATTTTGGATCCAGACTACGCGCATAGTGATTTAGAACCCCAAGTTCTTTGGGTTTACATACCAACAACTGCCAGAAAACAACCCAGATTCAGCGTGCTAGGTACTAAGAAACACCACATCGATGCTCACGCTCAGGAGTCAAGACAGGTCAAAACCAGTCATTAGGCTCCGTAAGTCAAACATATATTCAGCTCTGTGATAATACGAGTCCTCGCAATTGTCGGGAAAGGCCAGGTCCTGAGCACAACCAAGTGCCAACTTGATTCTGATCTCGATATCAAGCAGCCCGTTCGAGCACCTTCGCAAGTCACACATCAGAGGGAGCATGTTACAACATTGGTCGTTCACATCTTCCAGGGTGACCTTCTATGAACGAGATTCATATGGTGAGTTTCCCAGAGTCCCAGAGTTATAGTATCGCCAGCGATCAAGCCTCAGATGGGTTACATACTTTTTGCGTTCCGCCTGTAACGTGCGCGTTCCACACATTCCCGTTCCCGCAACGTGT
Organism: Tephrocybe sp. 9980TJB; assembly: GCA_018220975.1. Taxonomy (NCBI): domain Eukaryota; kingdom Fungi; phylum Basidiomycota; class Agaricomycetes; order Agaricales; family Lyophyllaceae; genus Tephrocybe; species Tephrocybe sp. 9980TJB. Next base: position 520 of record JABAJU010000257.1, on the reverse strand, counting down.
TTGAATAGATAAGCTACAAAAATTTTGTTAATAACATTCTTATCTACATGAGGACAAAACCTGCCTAAATTGCCTCGTAGTAACCCTGTTGTTCATTTTGGATCATTGACAGCTTTAAGACCAGGACAACAGTAAGGTCACACATGTTTAAGATATAGATCATATCCACTTTACCTGAGAAAGACTGGCCGTTGTCCTGGGCGTTGGCACAGGGCTGTTTCACCGGGAACATACTTGAAGTCATTGTCCAAGGTCGGTGAACATTGCTGTGTCGGAGTCTGAAGTAGACAGCGGAACGTGAAGGGAACGCGTCAAATTGTTGAAAGTTGGAACGCGTTGGAACGAGTCACGTAGTCTGAGTGATTGGAACGCGAGCGGTACGTACAGCCAATATCGGAACGTGTCCATTTAATTAGGAGCCGCATGGCTGTAGGTAGATGGTATTGGATTACAGAATGGCGCGGACACGTAGGAACCTACATGACAAAGCGCGATCGATTACTGTTGCAAAACGACGTCA
>JABAJU010000256.1:0-17740 GCA_018220975.1 Tephrocybe sp. 9980TJB | reverse complement strand
ACTTGTCCAGGAATTCGGGGCCCTGCCAACTCGCTATGCCTTGGATTGCGTGACGAGCTTTAGCACGGTTCAGGCTATAGGAGGAACTGCGGATATCTACCAAGGCCATTTTCAAGGAAAGCTTGTTTGTGTGAAGATAATCAGGCTTGATAAAGCTATGAAATTAGAACAAGCCTACAGGGTTAGTTGCCTTCAATCGCGTATTTTTGGATGCCAACTCAACTTTCGTTTAAGGATAATTCAAGGAGGCCATACTTTGGGCCCACCTGCACCATTTAAATATTTTACCCTTCTACGGTGTGCACTGCGAGGGGAAAATGTCATCGCTGGTGTCCCCGTGGATGAAAAACGGGGATCTCAAGTCTTACCTGGAACAACACCCCGATGTAAATCGCGTTATATTGGTAAAGCGCAGATTTTTGTCGATGTAGCTGCAATGATTTATCTTTCTGAATAGCTTTACGATGTCGCGCAAGGATTAGGCTATCTTCACAACAAGTCCATCGTACATGGCGACATCAAGGCGGTAAGTCATCCATGACACGACTAGTATCTCAACATAAACATCGACAGGAAAATATACTTATCAACGATTCTGGGAGAGCCTGTATTGCTGATTTCGGATGTTCGTCCATTTTGCCTTCTAGAGGAGGCACAGTGCGATGGCAAGCGCCCGAGCTCTTTTCAGCAGACGAAGATACCGCCTACAACACGAAGGCCTCCGACATCTACGCATTCGGATGCTTCGCGTACGAGGTGCGAGTGCGGTTCCCTCTCCTTCAGCAACGTTTAATAACGGCTGTCCTCTAGGTCTTTGCAGGCAAGCAACCGTTCCATAAAATCGCAAATACGGCGCTTGTTATCTCCAGAGTCATGGAAGGATACCGTCCACAGCGTCCTGCCGACTCAAGCCCTAGCTGGAATGCCTGGGGGTTAACAGAGGACATTTGGGCTTTTATCACCTGCTGTTGGGAGGCGAATCTCATGAACCGTCCACTGGTGGATGATGTCATTGGATGGTTAGAGGGCACTCCCTGAAGATCCCGTCGCTATGACTGGCACCGACATTTCTGCAGAGACATTCGACAATCCTCTTTCTAACTAAAATAGTATTTAGAGTTCGGGGGTGGCTTTTTATCCCAACAACTTCCTCTCCACATTCGTTATTCTCAAGAACAATCGACACAACTATCGGTGCTTCTACTCGTCATCCTTCACAATCTCGCTTTCGTTTATGCTTTTGGGGGACAAGGTGTCAACGACGTACACGTTATCCATCCAACCTTTTGTTTATGCTTTCGGGTGGGCTACTAGGTGCCATGACTACATACATACCCTCCCAACCTGTCTCTTTGTTTCATGTTATACTCGATCTCTCTGTTACCCTATATCACATTACCCATCTATTTCTTAGAAAGATTCTGAGAGCAAAGATTGCATTGGCATGAGAGACAGAGAATCTACTAGGACGACACTTTTCATCAGGATGAAGTTGGATCAACGAGTAAGCGGTTGCTAACTCGACGAAAAACGTGAATCTCCCAGAGTACAAATATCATGACCACTTCAAAAAGAGAAAGGCGTACAACAGGGAATACGAATGGAAACAAGGAATTGTGTAAAGAGATTTGTGGGGCAATGAACCGATAGCTAGACTACACCCTCCAATCACTTACTGTTGTTGGATGAAGGGGGCGTACCAATAATGACGTCGAAATAGTATAGGTCGCTAGATACCCCGCTAAGGGCAGGGGTGTTACAGTTGACTGGAGTCTCAGGCATCGTGGCAGTGTTGCTACCAGCAGGAATAACGATAGAGGCGGTTGTCGATCCATCGGAGGCCCAGCTCGAGCTATCATTGTAAAAATCAGACAGGGTCTGATTCTGAGTGCCCACAGCCAGTCCGAGCCGATTGTCCTCATTCCAGCGCACCACATATTTGAGGAAAATGACTGATAGATTCGCAATGCCATTAGATCCATGCATGATGTTGAAATCCTTTAGACGCACCTCTTGTTGCGTCAGTCTTCGAAACTACTCGAAGTCCCATGCCAACACCCTCAGCCAATTTGCTGTCTAGGAATGATTCAGTTCTAAGAAGCTCGAGCTGGAATTGAAGGTGCTCACGATTCGAAAAGGTGTACGTAGCAAAGTACCCATGGAATTGGGATGGGTCAATACCGGCAGGCATTTTCTCAGTGCCTAATGAATGGACGAGCTCAGTCACGAAACTAGATAGAGTGATAGGTGAAGCCTCACCACCAGCAACTTGAAGTTTGCCGACAGTAAATGGGCCAGACATATCGGCGTTCTCGCCATACCAATCGGTGACATCCCACTCCTCCGCTGTACTCCAGTTCGTCACCTGGACCTTCAACCCATAACTCTTCCAAAAGAGATTGAGAATATACTCAAGAATAATCCCAGCAACGAAGCCTGCAACTAAGCCGCCCAGGAAATCAAGGCCAATCGCGAGCCATTCCGGAAATATCTTCAAGAAGTCCTCAGTAGACGACTCAGCAGCTTGTAAAGCCGCGGATGCCGCCACGTCATAGGACGCACCCTGAAGACGTGAGGATATAAACTTCCCTACCAACGCAGTAGTGACCGTTGTAACAATCGCCACTGTAGCCTGGGCTGCAATGTTCGAAAGGGTAGTGGTCGAAAGACTCAACCATGAGTTGGTAAGTGAGTAGCTACCGCAAGAGACAGTCGCAGTGAGGTTCCCCGAGTCGCCATCAGCTTGGAGGCTATTGACGTAAATCCAGATCCAGCCATTGTCGCTTGCAGACAGTGAAAACGGCTGGCTGTTGTTATCGATGTCGTAAGCAGTGACAAAAGCATTGGCCCCAATATCATTTAATTGAGTCCAGATTGGCCTTCAAATCTGCGTAGTTTTGCTGCCTCAGGCCCTGAAGCGTAGAAGCATCGTTGTTCTGGAAGGCCTGGGCGTCGCTTGACGTGATGAAGACGGAGTGACCGAGTGGGTATGGGTCATCATCATTAACACCCACGCGAACTAAAAGGAATGATTTTTGTAAACTGACGCAATACGAATGGTTGCAAACTTACCTAGTTCGATATTCTTCTTCTTAAGGTGCTCGTCAACAACGCTTGGGACAAAAGGCAAAGGCATGGCTCTTCAAAAGTGTAAAGGCAAAGTGGTGGAGGAATGAATGGGTCGATGAAGCCATGACGCCTATAGGACATGGTCTTTATACCCTGCCATCTGAGGACAAAAGCCAATTGGAGAAGAGCGTCAATGCCATCATCATGTCCTCACAGGACATGTGGACAAAACAATTAACCAAAAGATCCAAAATCCCCTGTATCGCGAGTCTAGAGTCTATGGAGAATAGAACCTCCCGAAGAATTACAGATTCCTGGATCTGACATGTACTCTAAACCAATTCAGGATTCCTATGAACATATGTCAAGTTTTGAGCTGTATCGGTGAATATTGCCAGTACTCACCAGGGTTTCTCGCTGAGTCGTACCATTGGGGTATTGTGTGCAAGGATGTTGTCAGAATTCCATCTGCTGAGAGCCACTGGAGCGCTCCTCCCTGTCTGGGTTAGCACAGGTGAATTCATATCGCCGGCTGGGCAACCTATTCGATTTGTGGTTGCCACTGGTTCTATACACTGGTAATGAGGTTTTTGAATCATTCGCTACTAGTGCCAGACTACTTGCACGTGTATCACTTTTCCCTGAAAAAGCTGTAGAGCCGGATCACAGACAAGAACCTCAGCTGTAGTCCATGAACGTTGCTGAGCATGCGTGTGGTGACGTGACACGTTACGCGCTATACTTTATCACTAACCACCGTCCAACCACTGTCATAGCTGCACTATATATTACGCCTGCAGTGCACCTTGGAGCGTCAACTCCATTCGCCGGGTAACTATTTGTACCGTCCTTATCTCCTTTATCTCCAATGAACGCAAACTTTGAGTGCTACCTGCCACACTCCATGCCCAGACTTTGTGAAACAAGCACGGCGCCCGCTCTCTTTTTTGTTTTTGTTGACCTCCTCCTCATTCTCCGTTCACTCTCAACTCCCTGAGTTTTGGAGATATGCTGTCTCTGAAAATGTTTTTCTTTATCTTTAGATCTTTCTTCCCCTTCTGGTGCTTTTCAGGAATAGATCGTACGTGTGCAAGCTTTATTCGCACTACCAAAGGCTTTAGACATATCGAGAAGAAGTACCCTGCATTTAATGCTGGTTTGAAACGATTCTTCTAGATTTTCTGGTGTTTGCGCCACCAGGCCCATACTTTTCATCCCAACTTAACCAGTGATGCTATTCAAACTGCTAGCGAAAACTTTCGGTCTTAGTTTCAGCTTAACCTATTTCATTCGACTTCCCACGACTGAGGTTTCGCTAGTTGACCATGTGAATAGACGCATGTGAGCAACGTTTTGACAGCACTATCCGACCATCCCCAAGATGGTACGACTCAATTCAAAATTTGTTGAGGAGTCTTGACTACTCATACACCAACAGGCGCAACCCATGATGTTCCGAGCAGACTCCGGATACAAACATCGTTTTGCCATATGGGCGACTAACTCGCTCGCTGAACATTCTATGTGACCTGACCACTGACTCGTTGACAATGAGCGTCTGATAGCAGACGGACACTAATCCAACTGGAGCTCGCTCAGAATGCTCTTCCCAGGTATAGTCGTAACAACTGTAGAACGTTGGTCCAAACCATTTCCGACTTATGTCTGGATGTTATGTTATGTAGAAGATACTAAAACCCTCCTCCAACAGATAGCGCCAGTGGTACGCCCGAGACACCCGTTAGCTGCATGACCCCGCTCTCGCTGGCCTTTCCGATATGTACTACTTCGACGTAACTATTGCTACGCCCCCCAAATCACTGTAATATGTCCTTAGCCAGCAAACCTCCGATTGATATGGACTTCTCCATTTCTCTGTTCATAGTATTGTGTATTGTGTACAACAGTCGTCGGTATCTATACAATCGGGTATATCGAACTTGCCAGAAGCCCGATTCTCAACTCCATTCCTACATCCTATATCCTGCACTCAATAGCCGCAAGTGCCTTCCCAAAAGCACCCAAATCGAAGCCCGTCTCACTCATAACATCAGCTGCAATTCCACTGATGCTGGTAATATTATGGAGGCCGGAATGAGGAGTTGGCGTCGGCGACGTTCCGGAGGCGATCCACTCTTGAACGAGCGGATTCTCCAAGCTAGGATTGCACTGACATGCATCGAAGAGTTGTAGGTGACGAGAGAATACTTTAGTAGTGTTAAAGAGGGGTAGAGCTTGCAATTGGTAGACATGATTAGACCCTGTGTCGAAATGATCACAAATCCCGTGCTCACCATGTTGGATCTTCGCAGAAGCTTCCTCGGGTGATAGGCCTTTCGCGAACATCACTGAGAGATAGTTTAAGCAAAAAAGTTTTGTTTGAAGGTACGGCAAGAAAGGGATACTAACAGAAAGCGCAAACGACGATACACGCCGTAGTTTCGACCTGCGAATGTACGAGGACTTCACCGCCACTGGAAATGGCGTCCTCAATGAAACGACAAGCGTCTGGAAGCGCGAGAAATAGTGCGTGTTTCTTAAGAACGGGTATCTCAATGTGCTGATGCTTTTCGAGATACATCAAGGCAGCAGATGGTATTTGGGCCGGTGAGATAGACAATACGTGAGTAATGCCAGAATCTAATATGAGAGACTCTGACTGGCAGACGTCTTCGGGGAAATCACTAATGGATGTTCAGTTCGTATGATGAGGCACAGATACAGAAGACGACGAACCTGCTGAGATGTAACTGGTTCGGAAGGATTGTTGTTGTATCGACCATTTGGTTCAGAAACTGCGTCACGTTGCGCGTCTTCTGGCGTCTCCATCGGCAGTACACTTCATTGGTTGGCGAGGGAAGATATTGGCACTCGGCAAACACCTCAAGTTGCTTGATGAATCCATAATTGGGGTGTACCTCTGGTCGCCCTGGTCGCCTGTCAGCATGCGTCCTTAGGTCTTCGAGGAGAGACTTACTTTTCTTAATGAATTTGATAGCTACGGACCTGCTCAGCTTCCTGGTCTTCATTACTAGAAGGGGGAATCATCGGCATCAGCGTCATCGACCTGGAAATAGATAATGGTAATGATGAATGCTTACGATAGGCAGCAACCACCGTGGTACTCCGCGATATTCCCATGACGCAATGCACCAGCACCCTGCCACCCCTTCCAAGAGCGGTATCTATGAATTTGCATGCGCCAGGTAGGTGAATGAGAATGTTCTCGTATTCGATGTCCTCGACGTTGATCGTCAAGTGGTTTGAATCAGTCGATGGGAAGTCTGGGCATACAGACAGAATATGCGTGATACCAAACTTCTTCAGTGTTTCGGCGGATAGTGCACATTGAAGACTAAGCCAGGTTAACCAGAATCAGCGTCAAGCTCGAATTGAGTTGAAGCACGACTCACTTGCCAAGGTAAATCTGACCTGGAACAACCTCGTCGACGCTGGGGATGGTAATGGTCATGATCAAAGTAAAGACAGAAGTCCGTGAGACGAGAAGAAAGAATGTCAAATGACAAGAGGAGTGAGAAAAAGAAGAACCAGGCTGAAAGGCTTCACCGTTTTTACGATAGTTTATGTTGGGTGGCTGTGGAGCTCCGATATCCGACGTTACACCGGCCCGACAATGTATTCAACTTTCCGTTCAAGTTTATTAGTGACGCAACAAGCTGTGTAATTGGTCTTTCCCTCCACATATAAAAGACGTATAGAAACTATAGAATGGCTGAAAGAAAAAGGCGGATGTCAGTCAGACTGCGCACACATTAGTGGTGAACAAAGGTACCCATATCATCCCTGATGACTTCATAGAAACACTCCAGTCACGGTGGGCACTGGCCGCACTGCTTTTCCTTCCCAATGACGTAGGGCCCATCGCTTGACTTCAGGGTCTAGTACCCTCTTGGTTCTGTCATAATCGCTAGATAGTGTAACGTTCTGACCCTGGAATGCTATATCCTAGCAATCATAGTGATGAGGGAAAGTGAATGATTTTTGAAAGCTATCTGCACTTACGGCCTGTATCGGTTGGCCGACGATGGTAGATACAAGGACCGAAAGAATGAGAAAAACGAAAGAGAGGAAGAACTTCATCGAGAAGTCTGGGTGGCTAAAGCTGGGAATCCGTTGCAGCACTGGCATCCTTCCAGGGCCCTTAAATATAACTGCTCAGAAGTCCGACTGAATAGTCAACACTGCTCCACACGATTTTAGCACTGAGGTCACTATGGCGAAACTGTTGAGTATTCAAAGTGACCGCTGACAGTCGAAAGTAAAGCGGACACGTAGTAAGCAGAAACCACGCTTACGGTTAATGTGCGGCGTGAGCGACGTTGGATCGTGGTAGTTCTCGTGAGTTTAAAGTGGATAGAAAAAAAAAACAAGAAGCTCCGAGAAGGGAAGGTGGCCCCAAAGAAGGTTATCCGAGAGTTTGGATGTCGACATGTCTTGAACACAGACCGCCAAAATTGGGAACGAGCGAGCCTCTTCTCCCCATTGGAATGCCTTGAAGCGCACCACCTGAGTTTCTGAGCTCCAATGCTCCACATTCTCATGCTATCGTGCACATCGACTTTGATGTCTGGTTGATCCCTCTGGGTTATGTTTGTTTAATTACAAGCAGTTGGCCAAAAACAGTAAGGTGCAAGAGCCTGTAGATAGGTCGTCGCAGTGACCGGGCTTAGATATAGAGTTGGTAGCAAACATGCCCAGAAACAGAATGAAAACAGGAGGAATGTCGTGTGCTCTCCTGTGGTGTTGATCGATGACAAGAGGGTTACCATATTTAGCCTCACTATGTATATTTCCCACGGTCACTATATATTGGAAAACCTTAAACTTCCGTCATTGTCTACTAACCACAACATTCAACTCATGGCCTTCCAGTTTCTTTCGTTTATTTTTTGCTGCTGTCATCACGACGAAGAACATCATGACATCCCCGTACAGGACGACGAACACACGCGTCTTATACCCGAAAATCTGGATCCTTTATAGTATATCGCCGTTCAAGTTATCTCATGTCTTTGTACACTAACTTTTTTTCGTTGTTTCGTTTTAGCTCGGACCCAGCACTAATGAATCATCACAGAATGCAGCAGAAACTCGATACTATTGTACGAGCTAAAGAGAGGTCAGAAACAAAATGCCTTGGTCCGAAGGTCCCCGCGTATTTAAACATTCAACTTGACAGAAAAATGGTGAACGTAGGGTCCCAAATACCTTTCAACCTCCACAACCAAGTCCTTCCCCCGGAGCCTTCGCTATCTAGAAATCCCTCGGGCTACTTTGACGATGACGAGGATGGCGAAGGGTACTTCCATCGGCGCCCACCCCCGCGTACCCCCTATCATCGCTTCACGACTTCTGTTTCTCCTGAACCCTATAATACCCACTCGCGCTCTAGCTCTCCTGAACGGAAACCACCTACACCGATATTAAACGTGAGACTTGTGGGCTACGTTGACCGCCGTGGTCGGACTATGAAGCGAAACCGTTCCGGCGAGGACGCTACGACGACATCGGATAGCACTCCCACATGTACAGCCGCTAAGGTTGATGGTCAGTCACCATCACCGAACGTGAGTTTCCCGTAATTTTTTTCCGCTGATCATCTTAATCTGACACGCCTCAAGGCCTATGCAGATAAATTTAGATTGAAAGAAGTAGGCGCTATATCTATGAGCTGGGGCGATTGACCTCGTCTATCGAGAGCTGGCTGGAATGGTATACTCACGGAAAGACCATGACCACCTGAACATTGGACATGCTGCGTCGGAGTTGACGCCACTCACGAGTCGCCTTCTTGATTGTCATATTTATGGTCCGCGCATGTTGCCTCATGCCGACATAACTCCACTCAACAAAAAATGGGAAGTGGAAGTGGGGCACGCGACCAGTTTCTAGACACTTGCACGACTTGCTGCTGTTGAATGCAGATTTTTCACGATGTTTACGACTATCTGTTCAGAGTGCAGCAAAGAATCAATGTTCGAAACCGAGACATGTCGTTACAACGATCAACTCAACGCAACGCAGCTCCAAAGAGTGATAACAGCGACAACTTCAATTGCGGAGCTTTTTATGGTACCGCATTGACAACTGACCAAGACGCAACTTCAATAAAGGTTACAGACGTGATCCTGAATCTCTTCAACGTTATCTCAAGATCTTGATAATTTTAGGTTGGTTATTCTCTTCTACAACTGAGGCAAGTTTCCTCAGGTGATTCAACCTTACGCCGAGCGTCTGATAATTATTAATATATTCCACCCCATTGTCCCTTATATTCCCTGTACAATTGAACGAAACTTGTACAAAAACCGTAGTACACCAGTGTCCTAGCTCTATTGCTTAAATGCATTCCAGGCCTCGTTGAGGGCCCCAAAAACACCGTTTGCAAGCATCCTCTGCTCTACAGTCGTATTCCCGGCATTAAGCTGCAACTTTTCGTTAGTTATCATATCCACGTAATGAACTGAATTAACCCACCTTGTCTGGATGAAGTCTCGCGATCGCTTTGGTGTACTTGATCTTCACCTGAGAAGGGGTAACAAGCTCCGCCATCCCAACTTTTTGCAATCCGAGCTCTGGCCACAGCACCGTATCAAGGCTTCCAAGTAGTGCCCTGATATTTGTCTCTTTGCCGCCCTTCCATGCCAGCAATTTCGCGTCGACAGCATCCTTCAGTTCGTGCTTCATCTGGTCCTCAGCCTCAGCCGCATTGTTCACTGAGCGTAGATTCTCCAACGCCTGGGAGGGCATGGCAGGCCGCGAGAGAGAAGGGGGTTTCACCGGAAGCTTGGGTTTGGGTTTAGGCGCAACAGGCCGCGGCGCGCTATCCCCACCATCCGCCTGCGCATTCTGCATCACCATCTTCCTACACCGACCCGCCGCTCTCGCCGCCTCGCCTCTCGCCTTCTGCGGCGCCCAGTCAAGCCCTGCGACCACGCCCCAGTCCTTCTCAGCCTCTTCCCACTTCTCCCGTCCCTCCCATGCCTCCGCTCTCCGCTTCAGCGCCTTCACCATTGCGTCACCAAGATCCACACCCGCACCTTCTTCATCCCTTTCCACTTTTGCCTCCCGATGGGGATGGTATCCCGCCCCGATGACATCCATTACAACCCCGGCATCGGCAATCGCACCACTGTGATCACCCGTGCGTAAACGCGCCAACGCACGGTTGTTGTGTAATGGCACGAGTAGAAGATGGCCTGCAGGAAGCGCGCCGATACCTGATGTGTACGCCGCCTCGGCTTCTGCGAATTGTCCCAGCTTGAACTTTGCAGATCCAGCGTCTTTGTGCTTGTTCGCAGTAGCCAGAACAGAAGTGGAAGCAGAAACAATGTTTGATCGTTGACGGATTGGGGATGGAGGTCGGGCGGCCGCGGGGCGGGGCAGAGGCGGAGTAGCACGGGAGGTGGAAGCAGAGGGGCCAGCTACTGCCGCTGCAGGAGCGGGCGTCCGACGTCTGAATGGCGATACGTAGGCAGCTGGCTGCCCATCTTCCGAAAAAAGGTCCGCAACCTTGGATTTCAGCTCTGGTCCTCTTTCTTGTCGCTGCTGCTGTGGTCGCTGAGATTTCGGCCGTTCTGAGACTGGCGAGACTTCATCCGAGAAGGCTTTGCTAGGTTCCCGTAGACTATCCTTCCACGGATCCGCGTCGTCCTCTCCATGCGATTGCGATTGATCTGTCATCCACTTTGGCCTCCCATTAGGCGTCGACGACGACGAGGCATTCGGCACAACGCGCTCAACGTACGCTTTTTGTACACGCTCCTTGCCCTCCTTCCAAAATGAGCTGGCCCTGCTGAACATGGTGAGCCCTATTTCGCTCGCCTGTGCCAACAGCTTGTCTGCCTGTTCCCGCACATCGCGCTCGCGGTCCTGCTGAGAGAGGCCGGGGGAAGGTGTGTGCCGTTCTCGCTCCCCGGTGGTCGGTAGTAGGCGCGCTCCGGTACGTTGTGCAGGATGAAAATTAGGAGTTTGAGGAGAGGGTTGTTCGGGAGCGTCAGACGCTGCACCGTTGGACAGGAGTGCTTCTAAGGCGGCTTGAACGTCCAGTCCGGTGTCGGTGGCAGCGAGGGCAACCCGGGCTTGTTGCACAGAGAAGCCCATCTCTACGATTTGACCAACTATGTGTGGTGGAGGGGAAATAGGTCTGGATGACGGTGTTCTGGTCCTTCCGCTTGCTCTTGAGTCAGGTTGAGTAACTGGTGGTGTATTTCGGGCTGTGGCCTACACAACAGGTTAAGTTGCCAGTCTAAGATAGTTAATGAAGAAAAGAAACATACTGGAGGGGATGGGCGCTTAGGTACAGCATCTACAGGTTTAGACAAAGCACCAAGAATATCGTCTTCGTCATTTGAATCGTCGCCCAGAAGGGCATCTTCACGATTTCCGAAATCAAAGTCTCCAGGAGAATCTGTGCGTCCTCGCGATGGTAATGGCGGAGACGAATCATTGTCTCTAAAATGGAGCTTGGATTGAGAAGACATGTCGTAAGCCTGAGGTTTCGGTTGAGATATGGGCTTGGATGTGAAGCCTCCGAGCCAGCCATCGTTCTCGGCTGATACTGCGGGTGCTGGTGGTGATTTTGGCTTGGCAGGACCCGCTCGACTCGTAGGCTGCGACACAAATGCATCAAGGCCCCAGTCGTCATCGAGTAGAACCTGGCCAGACTTTGAAGACAATAATGCCGGTGTTGACTGCACACTGGGCCTTGCGAGGCTGTCTAGTCCATCCCATGCACTGGAAATCGGGGCCTTCATCGATTGCTGTGGTTTCCGTAGGGTTTCCAGCCTCTGTCGTTCAGCCTCCGCTACCCTTTCTGCCATAGTCTTATTGGAGTTCACATTGGCCCCAGAAGCAAAGGAACCATTGAAAAGTCCACTGAAAGCATCGCCGCTGTTGGAGGCAGGTTTCGCAGAAATATTGGGAGTTGCGCGCTGTGAGGTTCCTCCACTCACCGCAGGGGATATTGATCGCGAGTTGGCTGTAGACGACCCCGCCGCCGATGACAGCAAAGAAAACACATCCTGTTGAGCTCGCTTCGGACCACTATTCGTTGACACTGATCCGAGTTTTTGGGCCTGTGGTTCGGGCTTAGAAGGTGCTGATGAATTCCAAAGATCAGCAAAGGAATCCGACATTATGCAGACCGGCTGACGATGAAGAAAGAAATGAGCTCGACGTTGTCGACGATGAACAGAGTTGGTTGATCGTTGTGGTCGCTGTGATTGGCAACGGACGTTGAGTTTAGGGCAGGTCAATCAACCCTGTCACCTACCTCCTTCGAAGTTGTTTCTCCGTAAATCTTCTTCCTCTCGAGAATGCCTTATTTCTGGTTGTAGTTGAAGCCTAAACGCTGTCATTAGCCCATTAATGCCTCATATGTTGTATTTTTCTCACAAAAGTTCTGTCCTGCGGTTGTCGCACACAAGGATTCAAAAATGTTCCTCTCTGGGTTTACGATACCCTCTCGCCTCTTCTCACATCTTTTTGCTGCAATAGGCCATCAGTGACTAAATCATATTTGCTTGCATCTTCGTGTCCGACGTTTCCCACTCATTGGAGATTCTATTCTGCTCTAAGCATTTATCAGCTACTGTGCTGCCGTTTTCCTTGGTATAGTGACTCGGATTGCATGATTAAAATCTTCTGGTCCTTGTGGCTGCTTGTCTTGGCTAACGTTATACTGTACCGATTTGATCAATCCAGACAGTAGTGTGACTTGGGACGTGGGTGTCCAAAAAAGTGAAAAAGTGATTTCAGACAATGTTGAGATGACCTGTGACATCTGTAAAGCCCGCTGTAGGCACACTTACGACAAGTAGAGAGAGAGATCACGTGATATATAGATTACCAGGACATTCACCTTCGTTGTCCTCCATTTTGACTACGGACAACGAAGGTGAGGAGATACTTATCTAATTATCTACCACCATTCTGACTACGGACAACGAAGATACCTTTATCCTGTCTGTTGCGGAGTCGCTAGTGAGGCTGGAACGAACAGCCTTTCAACATCCCAAGAATTCAGACAAATTAATATTTGAAAGCTGGAATCTGCATTAAAGTTTGCCTACCATAGAGCATTGTTATGAAGCTTTTGAGTTATGTTTAGCCTTTAAGTTCTAAGTGCAATGCTTTGTTACATTGGGTATCAGGATCACAGAATAACTCAAGTAGTTTTACCACTAGATTGCCTCCTAAGTGAGTAACCATGGATGGCTTTGCAATTGTTCCCTTTCTCTGTTTGACAACAATTCCAAATGGACATTCCTTCAGAAGTTTTGGCACTGCTTCCTCCTCCTGACCTGACTATTGAAAAGCTCTTGGAGTTTGATCTGTCTTTGCCTGCCTCATGGACTCCTAAATTGATGCACCATGAAAAGTACTTGTCAACTGACAATCCAACATTGAATGACATCCATGAAATTATTGTAACAGTTTTACAGCTGTTACTGAGCTGTGTTGTATCTTATGTTGCCCAAGCTAAGTTAAACCTGTTGGATTATCAGAAGGCCGTCAGAGGGCCGGCAAGCTGTCAGAAAGCCCTCACAAATCATGCATTATGCGCCACGGAGCATTTGTAGTCCACGATGCAGCCACATCTTATTGTTCTAACTCCAAGCTATGTTCCGAAAACATTTATCATTACCTACTGACTTGTTTCTCTCCTTTCCGCAGTGCTCTGCAATTAGATGGCTCTCGTTTAGAGCCATATCTTTTTGTTATCACTCATATAGTATTGTACATTCATATTTACAATACTTATACAAGGTTTCAAGCTCGAATACCTCAGCTGTTGCTCATGCCGTTGTGCGCCAACACTGAGGTAAGAACTACTTACATTACAATGCCTTCCAATACTTACCAATACCTAGTTTACTCATCTAGGTAAATATACAGCTGTTGCTCATGCCGTTGCGCACCAACACTGAGTTTACTCATCTAGGTTCTCACACTGTATCATTTCTTCAACCCTTCAAAACCCAATGTATTGGTACCTAGTATGCAATATAAGAACAACTAATTATACTGGGTGACTATTTGTAAGCATTTGGAACAGATCTAGGAATATCCAAATGTCACATCATGTATTAGCTGTGGTGATGTTGTCTAAAATAGTGTTGAATGATTGTAAGGGCAACCTCTGGGGGCTGTGGAACAGTCACACAGCTGGCAGAGGAGAATCCAAAGTGTATTGAGTATGTATGTGTAGATAGGAAGGTAGCTACTCACCTGGCAGAGGAGAATCCAAAGAGAATAAGTCTATTCCCTATGCCAGAAAGGGCCAAAAACAAACTTGTTTGGCACTGTTTGGATGGTCACATGACTAATAATAATAAATCACATGATCACTCAAATCTGCACCAAGAGAATAAGAAATAGCAAGGAAGATATATATAAAATGTAGAGTCCTCTGACATGCAAGAGGTGCAGAATAAAAGGTAGAAGCCTGTAGTATAAGAAAGGAGAGTTGAAAGTAATTGTAAAGGATGTAATATAAGGAAAGAGATTGTAAATGAGTGTTGAGTGTATCTTTTAGATGAACTAGACAGATAATAAACAAGAATAGAAAGGAGTGAAGATATAAGAGGTAGAGTAGGTAAGGTTGGTTGTTCTCTGACAGATTGTCCCCTGACAATGATGAGTTTGAATGGAAAATGTTGTCTTCAAATTCTGTCAATTGAGAAGGCCTCATGAACCCTCTACAGACACAAAATTTGTTGTTTTGATGCTATTTTGTGATGTAAACACTGAACTTTAGACTTTATATACTGAGCACTTTACACTCCCCTGGTTTCTACGTAACATCTACATAGAGGTTACCTAGATTTCTACATAGATTTCATGTAGATCTGACCTAGATATGTTCAATTGTCCTACAATTTCTGGTGAGAATCTGTAAGTTTCCATTATGTCTACATAGAGCCTACATAGAGGCTTCATACTGCTTCCAATAATCAGGCTTACCAATGGAGAGCTTATGTAGAGGCTATGTCACAAAAATACATAGAGATTACATAGAGGCTAGGTCCTTTACAAAATATTTGCATTTATTTTTGTCAAAATTGCATGCTTAACTAGTTCACAACCTATGTAAGGAGCACTTTACACTCCCTCACCTGTTCAATTGACTCTACATAGAGTTTACATGCATTTCTAGGTATCTAGTACATACTGCTTAGGTGTAATTCTTATACAGTTACATATCATTTATGTACTGTTTGTATATACTTTATATATAATTTACTGCTAATGTGCATGAAGGATATCCAATTTTTATCCTGATCGCAGTACATATATTTTATGTATTATTTATGTATTATTTATATATTTGAGTAGAATATACATAAAGTTTATGTATAGTTAACATATATTTTAGTACATAGAGTCTATGTATAGCTTATATACAGTACACCAGAATTATATGAATAATATGTAGATTTTATATATTTGAATACATACAACTGATGCTACTTACTCTTACTTAAAAAGAATGCATTGTCAAAGGTTTGAACGCTCAACTTAGATATAGTCACATGAAGACAATGAAGACGCTTATCCATTAGACCAACAGGTCTTATTGAGATATGACAACCAACACCTATTGACTCAATATGGCCCAGCAATTTCTGATGTGTGGCTTGCATGACATCGTCAATTATTCCACACCACTACAACAATCACCAACAACAGCACTGATAGGACACCGAGGTCAATGTCAATGCCAACAACAAGGCTGAGTGTTAGGGCAACACTACAACAATGCAGCGGGCTCTCACAAGAATAACCCTACTAGAAAAGAGAGAGAGAGAGACAATAGTCTTAGATGGTTCACACTAAGTTATAGTGGAAGTCCTAAGAGAACTCGAATGAGGTCTCCAGGCGATATATTACAACTATATATACTGTTAGATTTATACATGTGTTTAGCGTGTGTTCTACATGTGTTACTGTGCATGAGGTCATGCACAGTAAGGCTGACTGATCTAAATGAAAACAACATGTAAAACATGCTGTTGCACAGTTAGCTGACTGTTGAACACCAGGCTTCCATGCTGCATGATGTCATGTACAGTCATACAGACTATCAATAGTGTTTTGCATGTTTTTCTTCGAAGCATGAACTGGGAAGGCCCTCCATATGATTAGGACCTATTTTACATGATTTATGATGATATTTACTTATCAAAAATACAAGAGGAATAGATAGATGCAAGAAGGAGGCTTTGGATAATGTTTGATTATTTATTGATTGCAAAGCATCATCAGTCCAAGTTATTGATCATTATTGACAATCAATACAAACTATCATTAGTCCCAGTTATTGATCATTTTATTGACAGTCAATACAAAACATCATCAGTCCGAGTTTTTAATCATTATTGACAATCAATACAAACTATCATTAGTCCGAGTTATTGATCATTTTATTGACAATCAATACAAAACATCATCAGTCCAAGTTATTGATCATTTTATTGACAGTCAATTCAAAACATCATCAGTCCGAGTTTTTAATCAATATTGACAATCAATACAAACCATCATTAGTCTGAGTTATTGATCATTTTATTGACAATCAATACAAAACATCATTAATCCGAGTTTTTAATCATTATCAATCATTCAACACATCATTGATTGCTACATCTTGTAGTGATCTAACCTCTGTTTTCAAAGAAACACAGTTTTACATCTTTTGCTTCAGTCAATGAAATAGAAAGGGTGTCCATTTGTTTAGAATGTATTTTAGATGATTTATGATAATGTTTTATTACCAAAAATATGATGAGAATAGATGGATGCAAGAATGAGAGTTTGGATAATGTTTGATTTTTCTATTTTTAGAAATTGGCATGGGCATTAATGGTTACAACCAAACTCACTTGGTTGCCACCATGAATGGAATGGTTGCACCCAATGATCAAATAGTTGCAACCAAGTGTATTTGGTTGTAACCAAGTGTGAATGATTAAAACCAAGCATATTTGGTTGCAACCATTGGTTTTTGGTTACAACCAAGTGACTTTGGTTGCAACCATGGTCACTGGGGCCCCCGGGCCTAATTTTTGGGTGGAGGGGTTATCCCTAAGAGGGACCCTTTGAGGGGCAGCCTGAAGTGGTAATTAAATATTGGGCGACTGCAAAATATACGCAGACGCTCATCAGCCAATCTTCCAAGTCTCTGAACTTGGATGACCCGTTATAAGGTACAATAGTTTTTGAGGAATCACTCCTCTGAGGCTTTGCACCTTCTGGGAGGCTCATCCTAGTCCCAAGCAATTGTTCAATGATTGCGTATAGACGGTCATGCATCGTCTGTCTGTGGAACTCATGCGCTTGTTCCACTCCAGGCACTGCAAACCGCGTTCGGTGGACAGCACGAGGCATAGAGAATCCTTGTACTCCTTGAATCTTCCAATGTGGAGATCATCTATGATCTCCTATCTCTCCTCCAGGGCCATCACCACTGGGACCACCAGGCGGTCCAGGCGGTCCTTCTCCACCACCTCGCGGTGGTTCATACCCATTGGGTGGAGACGGTCCATCGTTAGAATCTGGTGATGAGCGGCTGTAAGGGCAACCTCTGGGGGCTGTGGAACAGTCACACAGCTGGCAGAGGGAAATCCAAAGTTTATTGAGTATGTAT
>JABAJU010000255.1:0-17818 GCA_018220975.1 Tephrocybe sp. 9980TJB | reverse complement strand
TGTGACTCTAATCAAAATTGATTGAGTAATAGCTATTTTAAAATATTCACTCATTGGGACAGTTTTTTGAGCATCTATAATTTTGGTATCTAGTACTTTGTATGTCCTCCTTTTGCCTTGATAACTGCTTGTATTCTCCTAGGCATGCTTTCTATTAGCCTTTGGCACACCTCTGGTGAAATTGCATTCTACTCTTCCACTGTTTTCTCTCACAAATCATGCACACTACTAGGGGTGTTGAGTATTCCTGAGACAATCTTTGAGGTGTTCCCAGAGGTGTTCAATAGGATTAAGATCAGGTGATTGAGCTGGCCACCACATTACCTGGAAGTTATTGTCCTCCATCCACTTTTTGGCCCACCTAGAAGTGCCTTTGGGGTCATTGTCCTGTTGAAAGTAGCAGGCGCCCTCCTCCATGCTTCACAGTAGGTGTCATTGTCCTGTCTGAAATAGGTTCTCCCTATTGCTTCCACACATATGCCTTCTTATCTGACCCAATCCTGTTGATTTTTGTCTCATCTGTCTACAACACCCTTTTAAAGTCCTCCATTGTCCAGTTTTCATGCTCCCTGGCCCACTTGAGTCATTGCTGATGTATAGCTTTGAGCATAGGAACTTTTCTCTTTGTAGCAGACCTAAAACCTTTGTCCTTCAGCATATTTCTAACTGTCTGAGGGTGGACAGAGTGAGAAATGATGTTATTCATGAAATGTGTGGCCTGGACAGCTGTATCAAGTGTTCCAGTTGAGATTTTTCGAATAATGGCCTGCTTGTCACATTGTGTAAGCTTTAGCAGGACGGCCTCCAGGATGGTTTTCCTTGTTCATCTGCAGTTCTCAACCAATCCTCTCAATAGTAGACTTCTCTAAACCAGTTTTGGGCCTGGATTTGATGCAAGGAATACCCTTCTGCAAGAAGAGAGGCAACAGTAGAGTGCTGAGTAGGAGGAGTAGCTTTCATGGTAGTAGTTGAAGGTCAAGATGTGATTAAACTGACTTCAAACATTTTCAAACACAAGCAAACATAGTCACATGACTTTGTTTATATTTTCACATGCAATTCAACCTTTATTTCTGGCTTTAATACAGGCAAAGCTGCAAAATTATAGACACTCAAAAAACTGTCTCAATGAGTGAATATTTTAAAATCACTATTACTCAATCAATTTTGATTAGAATCACGTGATAATAGGCTCGAATTGTAGCCAAGATGCCATAATACTTTACATGATTTATTCAATATTTTTATCTTTACCAATCTTCCATGCCAACTCTGTCTTTCAAAAAGTATGAAACATTGGGACAGTTTTTTGAGCCACTGTATTTATGTATCCCAAATCTATTGTGTTCACAATCTGCCTGTACTTATCTTGATATTTATAAATAAAATATGTGTAATTCATGTGATATTCAGTGATCTCTTTTGTTGCAATCACAATTCCTGCATGCATATGCTCAAAATTGGCTATCAATCCTGTGGTATCGCTGATAGACCTGAGACAATTAGGATCAAAATTATGCATACAAGATTCAAAACAATTGTAAGTAGGTGTTTTAGATAGTAATGCAATTATATTAATATATATGTGCTGACAAGCAGAGAAGATAGGGAGCCCAATGCATTAAGTCAGCCTGAGAGTAATGCATTATACTTGTGCAAACAACTAGAGAGAATACTGACCTAGGTAATGTATTATGTTGTACACATGCTGACAACAACCAGAGGGGAAAGTAATGCATTAAGTTGGGATGCATGTGCATACTTTCAGAGCAAAAACTAATGCATTAAGTCTAGGGCACACCCAGACAATTGGAGGGCCCAGGTGATGAAGGTAATGCATTAGTGTATGTCATGGGCTATGAGAAGACAACTGGAGGGAAAGGTAATGCATTAAGTTGGGAGTCGTGTAGTCATCACAGATGATCATAATGCATTAAGTGGGGATATGCGCACTGACAACCTGAGGAGAGTAATGCATTAAGTCGGGGTGAGTGTGCAGACACTCAGATGGAGAAGTAATGCATCAACGAGAGGATTGTAATGCATTAAGTTGGGGCACGCACTCTGACAATCTGAAGAACGTAACGCAGTTGGGGCACGCACGCTGATAATCTGAGGAACGTAATGCATTAAGTCGGGGTGCACGTGCAGACAATCAGATGGAGAAGTGATGCATTAAGACGGGGGACAGCATTAAGACGGGGGACAGCATTAAGACGGGGGACAGCATTAAGACGGGGGCCTGAAAGAAATGCATTAAGTCAGAGGGGAAGGTATTGCATTAAGTCATGTGAAAAGTAATGCATCGAGTGAGAGGGCATGCACTCTCAATCAGTGAGGAGAGTAATGCATTAAGTTGGAAGGGAAGGTAATGCATTAAGTCGGAGGGGAGGGTAATGCATTAAGTCAGGGTACTCGGGTAGACAATCGGGAGGATAATGCATTAAGTACTTTTATCTTCATAGTAGACATGTTGAAGTCCTGTAGGGAGCATATGAGGCAGCCTGGGTAATGCATAGGACTCGGATAATGCATTATTTTTGAGGTCTACAATAGAGGAGTCTTTTTTGAGATCCGTGTGTGACCGCTTGGCGACAAGGAGATCACGGACATGCCGGAGATCGATTGATCGTCGGACATCTTTCCTTGCAGTTCTCGTTGCCCAAAGAGGGATGCTCAATTCTAAAGTTTAGTTCAACTCAATCCACTTACCGTTCAACAACAACAGTATGGATTGAGATCGGCTCCTCATGATATAGAAGAAGGAGGAGAAGGAAACAGTACGCGCACGAACAGTCGCATCCAGACCAGGTTGATGCCGGAACTGATCGCAAATGATTCTTGACCATAATAAAAGGGAATCAGCATCCCTCGACAACTTTAGTCGCTGGTCGAGCTCCCACCTTCCAAGTGCTGGTCACTATGTATTTTCTCTCTCTCTGCTATACACTTGTTCTTGTGTCCATTCTGGGCCCAGTCATCGCTGTTCCCCTTGGGCTCTCTTTTCAACCTCCGTCCACGCCCAGAGAACAGATGAGGGATCGAACTAATCGATTGAGTATTCAAACTGCGACCACGCTAGGTGAGAGGCAATTTAACTTTGTGAAGGAAGAATCATTAACAGTGGGTTTTCTTTGGGGCTTTGCGCAACCCAGCAAATGAGCAGATTCAGAGGATGAAACCATGTTTGGAAAGAGCTATACACCGCGATCCCAAAGCAGTGAAGCTCTACCGCGCTGCTTTTGGTGCCAGGTCCGACATGAGAGTCGTCAGTCAAACCATTACGAAATTGAAAGAAGGAACCTTCGGTGTAGATCCACAGACGAAAAACTTTGGGGACGATGACACATATGGTGAGGTTATATGGCCTCAGGGTAACCCTAAACCTGGGCTTGCAGCTTTCAGTCACCTGTTCTACAATGGTCCGTTGATTACTTGGTTAATACACCTTCAAGCTTCACGTTGAATTTCAGAGTTGGATGTGAATGGGCGCGCGGGAACTATCATCCATGAGGCTACCCACCAACTGTCGGCGACTGGTGACTACTTGGACTTGCATGGGAACGTGATCCGACCTCCGCACTACCTAGGTCATTCAAGTGAAAGACAACTTTGTACGTTAATCCTGTTCTGTGCTTTGCTGAGCGACTCTTAACATTATTAGATATCCGGCAAAAGTACCCTAAAACTGTGGAAGCTGTCAATCAAGATAAATACTGGCCCATAGTAAGGGACAAGGCAAATGATATGCACTATAGTGCGGATGCGTACGCGTTCGTGCAGTCTTCATCTTCACTGATGATGTACGCTGACTGTTTAACAAATCACTTATAGAATATTTGCAAGTCTGTGTTACCATGAAAACCGGCGTCATACTCTGCCACCTGCGTGACGAAGTCTCTCAAGAAGCCGTATAATTCTTCGCCTCTGTTATAGTGCTTGAATATTATCATGGGGCAAGACGTGGTTGTCTCAGTGCCGTCGGGACAGGATTTATTTTCTAGTGTCACGGCTCTGTCCCGGCCTCAACATGGCTGCATGAAAAATATATTCCTTGTTCGCTGGTGCACGGCTGACTGACGCCTCGCGTGCGTGGCTTAGACAGACGTTGACGATCGCGTTGAGATGACGATGGCATTGCTGACTGTAGTGGGAGAGGGGAATGCTGGTTAGAGGAGCATATATACCATCCAGATCGAACGGGATAGAAGGGATGTGGTAGACGTGTGTTTGCAATGCGAATGCTGCAAACCTGCAACCCACTTGACACGATGTGCAAGTCAAACACATTTGGGCACTTAGTTATTCCTGTCGTTTGTTTGCCTTTCATGCATTTGAGGATATCATATTGCCGGGGGGAAGGGGGGAAATTATTACGGCCAGGTCATCAATCTCCAGGAAGCGCGACCAAAATACATACGATCCACAGACGTCTCGCTGAAATATTCAAGGGGTAGATTGATATGATTCAATGTTGAATAATGTGATGGTGATCATGGAAAAGCGATCGGGCATCATCGGTCACATCCTTGGCTTCCTTCGCTCTGAACCACCGTCTGCCACTCCAAGTCTACGATGGCATATCAGGTATGTCACCATTTGAAGTCTAAACAAACGGCATCTCCATCATAAGCCTTGTGCAGAAGCTGCCAGCAGAGACGAAATTCCAGATCGCTAGCTATTGTACACCACCAATGCTATGTTCACTAGCTTTAGTCGCCATTGAATTGCAGCCTGAGGCAGAAGAAACGCTATATTCCTCTATCGCTGTCAGTGCGGATCGCATCGAGGATCTTCAACACGTATTTGAAACTCTAGAAACAAATCCTCAGAAGGCGGGATTTGTTCGGTTTCTCACCGTAGAGGCAATGACCATGGATTCTCATGAAGACGACAAATCTGTGCAAACCAGCCAGAATTACATTGCTGGACGAAAACTTCTTGCTCTCTTGCCAAAGCTCATCTCACTCACCGATCTTCGTCTGAAAATTAATCCTTGGTCTTACGATCCCTCACTGGAATCTATGCTGAAGTAAGTGTTTTAGTCTCATTATGATGCCACCTTTTCATAATCAGGCTACCGGCTATATTAGAGCGGTACAAACGGCTGTACAGGTTCAACTGCACACTATCTTTTGTAATAACTGGTTTGACGCCGTGGACCTGTTGATGAATCAGAAAAATATACAATTACTGGGAGTCTATAATTGGGATAAGCGCTTGGATGGATCACTGGAGGAGCTCCTACACCATCTACGCCGAGAGTCGATCGTAAACCCTCTGATATTCTCTATGGCTGACAGATTTATACCAAGTCATCCACACCTCCATATTGCACTCTATCCGGCATTTCAAAGGGCTGGAATGGACGGCATACTTTCTCGGATCCTGAAGCCGGCAATTGACAGGGACCGTGGAACCTATCAGCCGTTGGACTGCGACAGCATTGGGGAACTCTATCTATTCTTTGAGACCCTCGAGGATACAGACTACGTCTCCAGGTACATCCTGGACGCTTCCCAATGCTTTCCCAACGTCAAAGTACTGGTATTGTTGGTACAACGGTCTTTCAAACTAGTAAGTCGTGGACTCGTGGTTGCTTCTGTGTTAACCCCTCATTCGGAACGATATAGGTTTCAAAAGACATTGGCACCTTCATAACACCTTTTCGCAACCTTCAAAAGCTATCTTTTATGTTGTACATGGGCGAAGAAGACGACATCAGACGTAAGGCGTTCATGATCGAAAACAGTATTGACAAAAAGACAAAGGTCGCGTATGCACGCCAATGGCAGGCGGTGTGCCCTGAATTAGAGAGAGTGTATTTTTATCATGGTATTTCTGCGAGGAGGATAGACTCGACATGGGCGGTGCTTGAAGACCGGCTATTTCGATAGTCATATGCTACTCTTCCCCTCCCCAGTACTAGTACTAGAATGTAATGTTGGTTAAGCGCTGAAGAAGGATATATTATGATCCGATCCGATGACGTCGTCCACCGATGCAGAGAGTCAGTTACATAATGTGCGACGTTTTCTACTACGCTCATCGACACACATAGCACGTCATCGCCCACTTGCAATATCGATATCCCTTTCGTCTGATGCTTAGCATGAGCATGAGCTTGAGGTCAAGGCTCTCCGCATGAGTTGATCCGTTTCCTTCATCTTGTACTTACTCACCCTTTCTCTTACCCATACCAAAAACAGCACATCTCCCATCCCAACATAATCCTCCTCACGCACCTCACCTCCTCGTGCTTCTCTACATATCCGGCGGGGACCTCCTCTCCCTCGTCAACACCGACACCACTTGGGCACGGAGTGAAGCTTACGCTGCGCCTGAATTCGTCATGGCTGCTCTGCCTCCGCCCCCGCCTTCACCGCCTCGTACACCGTCCAAGGCTCACCCTCACCCGAAACCAAAACCAAAACTAACCACGCTAATGCTGACACCAACACCGGCGCTAGGCGTCTACGACGTGCGCGAAACCGATGCGTGGGAGTGCGGTTTCGTGTTATTTGCGCTCGTGCGGCGGCAGTTGCCTTTTGGGAAGGGCATGGAGCTGGATGGCGTTGGATGGCGGTAGCGTTGGCGGTGGGAGGGGGATTGAGCAAGTGCAAGGGTACGGGTAAGGAGGAGGCAGACTCTCGCGCCGCGCGTTTGATGCTGCGGATTGCAGGGGGGGAGTATGAGTGGCCATCGCCTTTGCCATGCGAGGCCCGGTCTGTGCCCCGCCACCCCACCGATAATGCGGATGCGAATGTTGAGACAGCAGGAAACAGAGCTCATGCAATCCTCGCCATCTCCGAAGGCACGCGGCGCGTCGTGGGGTGGCTGTTGGTGCGCGATCCGAGGCGGAGAGCGCATATTAGGGAGTTGTGGGGGATGCGTGGGGATGGAGTAGGGTGGGTGTGCCTGGGAGGAATACTGCGTCTGCGTCTGCGTCTGTATCGGTGGAGGGGAAGCGGGAGGGAATGGGGAAGTGAGAGGGAATAGGGAGAGGGGAACGGAGATGGAGAGGGGAATGGCGACAAATCGTGAACTTGGGACGAAGAACACGAAGCTCTCAACAGGCATGACAGTTTTGTCGTTACGCCTATATCTCCCACGACCGAGGATAATATGCTTCAATTGCAAGACATGGACTTTGAGCTTGTCTGCCTCAGCCTTCCTCACTTCTAGGGTGCGGAATCATCTGAGGACTCTGTTGTCATGCCAGACAGGACGGAAGGTTCTCAGAACTAGTCCTTGACTTTCGCTCAATTCCCTGCAGCCACCTAATGTCGACTCCGAAGCAGGCTCAGGTGTATGAAGTCTCCAGATTTAGGAGGCATGTAAGTATATTCCTGAGCTATCACGCATGAACAGTGGCTAACGACTTCCTCTCGTAAGAAAACGCCAGAAATGTGTTGCTATCTATTGTCTACCCCACGATCATACGACGTATAAACAACACGTTGGTCCTCAGTAGTGCTCCCCCTTAAGACCGCTGCAATTACAGCAGTTGTTGGCTAGTGCACTTCACAGGATGATAACTTGGGGCGCAATCGTAACTCGTTACTGGGTTCGTCGACGACACCACTTCGAGATATGCTTAAATAAGCAACCACTGCTATGACGAATCTTGTGATTTTTTCTACTCAGTCAATGTCACGTTTGCGATGACTATTAATCTTATTGTTGACGAGGCGGGAGTGGAGGAGTATTTACGTTGTGATAACGAAACGAACCTGTGTCTGAGTGACCACTGCCCGTGCCCGTCGTCGCCAGCTCACGTCTAGTTTGCGACTGCCATCGAACGCATTGGTGCTTCCACTTGTATCCCTGCTGGACGCGAAGTGTCTTCTCTATTCACCCGGCAAAGCTCATTGCCGTCTATCACCCCCAATCAGGATGAGGTAGATTCGTAATGCCTCCTTATCACCGCCATGCGACAGGATTGTTTCAATTTTCATGATGTCACCGTCGTGGTCCGCTTCAACCTCATGGTCGTCATCATCGCAAACACCCTGTACCCAGCGCACGCCTTCTGTCGCCCGGCCTGTACTCACCAGCTTGCCTGTTGTTCATGTGCCTCGATGAAGAGTGCCGTGAGCTCATTTTCCCCATATAACCGAGCAAGCCCGGCCCCAGCTTCCATGTGTTTCGTTCCCTTCATTATTGACGGCTTATGTTTTCTTCTAGTTCTCATTCCAACGATTTCCTAGTTCATCGACAATTGCATGGCCCAGGTTTTGTTAACATGGAAAAACATATAAAACGTGCAACCACCACTCACTCAAAGCAGTGTAAACCTTTGAATCGTCTTGGTTCAACAACCTTTACATGAAACTCACCAAAATCTTTGCGCTTGCATCTCTCATGATCCCCTCCCTTGGGAGTCACATCGCGAGCCTGGGGTTGTGTGTCACGGCTCTCAGGAACGCCAGCACCCAGTGGCAGACTATGATCTCAGACTTCCAGGAGGTTAGTGGCCTGGGGAACAGTAATTGTAGTTCAAGTACAGCCGTAAACACCTAATAGGCTAACTCAACACGTCTTTAGGGCATTGTCTCAACCTCAGCGCAAACTTTAGCCGCTCTCCCTACTGTTAACGCTGATAGCATAGTGAGTAACTACCAATCAATTCGTGTTCAACTACTATGTGTCCGCGATGATGCTAATCCAATACGCCAGGCTTTGTGTGGTGCCCTCTCTGACGCTGACGGCCAAGCCAGTGTCCCAACCTGTTGGGTAGGCCTACATCAACGACCTCAAAGCTCTAATGTCATGCCAGCCAATAATTTCTGTCCTTTCCATTGAACCAGTGAATGCTGCGATGTCTATCTAAGAGAATACAAGACCTTCGCCAGGAACTAACTTGAAAGACCTTCCCTAAATTTCAAGGAGCTTGCGAACTACCTGTTTACGGTGAGTTCACTTGTCTATCTTCCATTCTCAGTGTTTGGGATCGACGATGTTTATTCTATACTGTTGTAGATCTGCTTTCAATAATTGGAACGCCCTCGCGGATAAAGTCATTGCAATAGCGCTTTCGACACTTCAGTTGCGAGGCGTATAATCCATGACTCCCTTTTCCCTACGTTCTCTTCAAAACAACACTTCTTGCTTCCTCCTGATCTACATTCATAGACATGCACTAACAGTGACGAGACGGATTTTTATAGGTGGAATGGCCCACGTTCAGCCTTTCAAGTTCTGAGAGACGCAGCGCATAATTAATGGGGATCGACCCCTCATTAATGTTTTAGATCAAAGTTAGTTCCAAGGTTGCAGGTACACCAACATATTGTATCATTTCTTTCCGAAAGCCTCCGAATGAGGCACCGAGAGTCGGATAATCGATTTGAAGGTGCGATGTTTGCTTGGCACGGCTGTTGGCTCGAAGGCGGGCCGGGTGGGGTCCGGGGAAATCACTAACTTGACAACCATCCCATGGGAAAAAAACCTGGGGAATTAGACTATCATCAAAAACATCCGAAGAGAACATATAGCACTTTACAACCGAAGATGTTCCTGATCCAGGTCGCATGGTCCTCTATCATCTGACCCCAGTCCTCACTTCTCTCAACGAAAATAGCCTGATCGACCCCTAGGCCATGGAACTTTGAACAGTTAAAAGCTCAACACCCCACACTGCGAATACTTACCATCACCTTTCCTTGTTGCACTCGTTACAACAAAAACAAAATGGCACGTCGTATCCTCTCTACTGGCTTCTTCAGCCTCCTTCTTTTGGCTCTGCATGCCGACGCGTCCCAGTGGGTCGATACGTGGGGATCGATGCCTCAGTTGACCGAGTATACGAACCTTCCTTCTGCGCCTTTCAACGGCACAAATATTGTCTTCCAGGACTCTACCATTCGCCAGACCGTACGGACGAGTATCGGATCCGACTGGCTGCGCCTTAGGATCTCCAACGCTTTCGGAGGGAGCAATCTACCCATTACCGCCGTCTCTATCGCTCTCCCCGTTAACGGGAATGCTGGAGTCTCAGCTATCCAACCCGGCTCAAGCAAAGCTGTAACTTTCAGCGGCGACTCCTCATTCAGCATCCCAAATGGAGCTCAAGTCGTTTCCGACCCTATCCAATTCAGCGTCAAAGCTCAACAAAATTTGGCCATCACCATCTATACTGCCGAGGGCCAGACTACAAATTTGATCACAAGCCATCCAGGTAGCAGGACGACGAGCTGGTGGGTTGAGGGGAACCAGGTTAATGCGTTGAACTTGACGGGACCGACACTGGCGAACGGGGCACATTGGTACTTCATTAGCGGCGTCGAGGCTTGGGCCGATAATAGCGCAAGCTCGATTGCTATTGTTGGAGATAGTATTACGGATGGAAGGGGGAGCACGACTGACGGAAACAACAGGTGCATCTACTTTTATCTCTCTGCGTGCTTTCGAAGTGCTAATGATGTTATCAGGTGGACAGACCTCTTCCTTGAGCGTCTCCAGTCTAATGGAGTACGCAACCTCGCAGTAATCAACCAAGCCGCTGGTGGAAACCGCATCTTGGCCGATGGTCTTGGACCCAACGCACTTGGTCGCATTGACCGAGATGTTATCGCTCACCCCGAAGTCAAATACGCCATCATTTTCGAAGGAGTCAATGACATCGGAACGGCCGACTCGACCACCGAGGCCCAAACTCTCATCGGCGACCAAGTCATCTGGGCGTTCAAACAGATGGTCGCTCGCCTTCACGCCGCCGGGCTCCCCGTCTTCGGAGCTACGATCACTCCCATGACTGGCGATGGACAAGTCTACGGAACGCCAGAGAGGGAGGTAACGAGGCAAAGGGTGAACGAGTGGATCAGGACCAGCGGCACCTTTGACGCCGTCTTTGATTTCGACAAGCTTTTGGCTGATCCTGCGAACCCGGCACAGTTGCTTCCACAGTATGACTCAGGAGACCACTTACACCCTTCCGTGGCGGCGTACGAGGTCATGGTGGCGTCGATCCCGTTGAACCTGTTCTCGAAGAATTGGGACGTCGCAAAAGGTGGAAACTTTCCACCAGGCGCTCAGCACTGAGTTTCGGGTTCTTGGGTCTAATTTATTGGTATTGTAAGTGCTATTTTCCCATTGAGTTGGAGCTGTGTTAATGGATATTCATATGTGAATATAGATAGCGGAGCGGATATTGTTTGGAACGAGAGTGCTGAGGGGGTCGATATTGGGATATGGGGAAGGAATATGTCGACGATCTTAAGTACTTCGAGTTTGACCAACAGATGTACATGATTCAAGTTCTATATTCAATGTATAGTGTTCATCAGTGTAAAACGTATTGACCATCTTCCTCCATTAACGGGCTTGACACAGATACAGAACCATGAGACCAATGCTGGTTATGAGGCTGTGACTATGTAAGCGGGGATCATTTAAACAAATTGCGACTTGCTACAATATACACAACCCAAATACCCATAAGCCACTATAGTGCCTCTGTTGTGCATATGTGGATTGCCATTCCCTCGACAATGATGATCATATTGCTGCGAGGTGCTTGGTAGACCTGATTACTGGCTTCGTCGGATGAAGCGATCGTTGCGTATACGGTGCAATAGCATATATCTCGAGTCTCTCTGTGATGAGGCAGTCAACAGGAGCCCCTAGAGGGTACATAACTTCCACGTCACGCAAACTAATGTCGACGGCAAGAGACACATTGATGACAACATTGAACTCGGGATCAGCAGGGGTTGTGGTGGTCGAAATTTCAGAGCGTCCTCGTCGACTACGAGGTAGTACCCCTCAAAGGCCACTTCGCTATGCATGAAATAATACAATTGCAGACTATACACAACACGTAAATTAATACAATCAATGCTCGCTAACAAACACCGCCGCCATGCCCATACCGCTTCCGATACACATGCTCGTGACGAAAACACGAGCATCGTATTGCTGTGCGATGTTAAGGCCCGTTGCAATCTGCCGGGCGCCGGCTGGAGTGACAGGAATTAGTACACAATCATGTTAAGACTTGAAAACACTCACTGCATCCCAATGGATGTCCCAGAGCGATCGCTCCTCCGTGAACATTCACTTTTTCCGTCGGGATAGCAAGCTTACGGACGCTATAGAGAGCCTGAGATGCAAACGCCTCGTTGATTTCCCAGAAGTCGACGTCCGAGATGCTGAGCCCTGTTTTCTCGAGGACCTGTAAGAAAATCAGCAGCAGATAGAGGAAAATGTACAGAAACTCACCTTGGGAATAGCAAATGCTGGCCCGATACCCATGACTTTCGGTGGAACACCGACGGTCTGTGCCAACACAAATTTTCCACGTATGGGCAAGCCCAGTCTCTCTGCGACGTCTCTCCTAGCTAGCAACACAGCAGCAGCACCATCAGAGACCTGGCTTGCGTTTCCGGCATGGGTAGAGCCAGTCTTGGAAAAGGCAGGCTTCAACTTTGACAGGGACTCTGAGGTGACGCCGTCGCGAATGCCATCGTCAAAGTCCACGATAATCTCTTTCTCGGTCTCCTCGCCATCCTTTCCCTTGATAGTGATCTTCGCCTTTACAGGTAGAATTTCGTTTTTGAATTTACCTGCTTTGAGGGCGGCGCTGGCTTTTTGGAAGGAGGCGGCAGCAAAAGCGTCTTGATCGGCGCGGGAAACGGAGTAGGCTGAAGCGACGTTTTCGGAGGTTATACCCATGGGAAGTAAGCAGTCTTCCGCAAGGGGGTTTGAGAGAACCTCGTCAGAGTAAGACGAGGCGATACCGCCGGCACCGTAACCCATGGTCATACTCTCGACACCAGCACCTAAAGAAACTGTAAGCGACAAATAGTAAGGAGAAAAAGCAGTTCGCACCGATACCAATACTGATCTCGCCTGCCTTGATCTGATTCGCAATCTGGTTTACACTGGTCAATCCACTCGAGCATTGGCGGTTAACTGTGTTCAGACTGGTCGTATCGGGTATGCCAGCATGAAGGGCGGCCATTCGGGCAGCATTTGCACCTCCACCAGCAGGAAGAACATTCCCAACGGATATGTCCTCGATAAGCTTGGGGTCAAGGCCAACCGACTGATATGAGGCGCGGAGAACGTGTGAAAGGAGGAGTTCTGGATGAGTATCTTTGAAACCGCCTTTGCGTGCCTTTGTGATTGCGGTGCGGATGGCGGAGACGATGACGACGTCGTCTGGGCGTTTTTGGAGAAGGGTAGCTTTGGACATGGTCGATGGAGAAAGAGAGAGAGATACGAGTTACGCCAATATTTATAAGTTTGTTCAGAAATCACATGCGCGTGATCGGCTCTAAGCGCCGGCGTTAATCAGCACACAGTCGACATTTCCCAAACATGTGCAGAACAGTCTACTCGGCGTTGACACAACTCGGGCTCGAAACATATGTCACTCGTAACCAGCCTTTAGCCGGATTCGCTTGGGCCAACGCTTGGACCACTGCTGGATTAAGCGCGTTCGTAATCCCAAGGGAATACTACTATTACTAGTACTACCTGAGGATCTATCTCCGTTGTCGTATTTCGCACCAAACCCAACGATAATATTTGCCAAAACAATAGCTACCTTACACGATGCCACAACCTCCAATGGCATCCTGGATGGATATAGCTCATCATCCTCACCGCTTTGACTGGCCAGAGCACAAGACATCAGCTTTGTCGCCGCTTTGTGTCTGGAAATAAAAATCCCTTCAGTTCATCCAAGTCTAGCCATTCAACCCCACCTCTCTTCGACAACATGCCCAAGACCATCAATCGCGCTAGAGTACCTCACCCTCCTAACGCCTTTATCATCTATCGTTCACAAATGCAGTGTACCCTCCCAAATGAAACGAGGCGAAATCAATCAGAAGTGTCCAAGATCATGGGCAAAATGTGGCGCGATGAGCTACCGGAAATCAAAGCCTACTTTGAGGAGTGTGCGGCACTCAAGAAATTCGAGCACGAGCAAGCAAAACCTGGGTACAACTACTCGCCAAAGAATGAAGTGTCCAAGAGTCCAGGCCCAGAAGCTAAGAAGTCGGTGAAGCATAATGGCGAGCTCCAGTATATGGCCTCTCATACGACATTCAGTCAACATGACGATTACAAGGTAGTCTCTTTACCATTATCGACGGGCACGTACTGATGGCCTGTAGAAGTACACCATGCCCACACCTGCAGCCCTCCTACAGGCGCAAAAAATGGCTGTTCAAGATCCATCGGTCTTCAGGGTACTTCCTGGCGATTACCAACCGTTCTATCGATACGATGCCGGGGTGTCATATATGGTCCAGCCTAACTCTGAATATTATCCTCCCTATCGATATGGTAGCGCCGTGGAATTCGACGAGATGGGCGCCTACGCCGTCGACCCCACAACCATCCTTACGCTGGCGACGAATGAAACGGTTATGCCAACATGCGTTGAGCATAGCAAGGAATAAATATGGACTATATTGATTCCTTAGCAACACGAATAGAAGTATCCACAGGTTTCCGTTCAAGTCCTCTTCTAAGTTTCAGTGTATTTAGCTTTTGACAATTACGCAGCATAGGCAGGTGATGCACCATCACAACTCATCATCCGCAATTGGTGAGCAATCCGGGCTTTGAGCCTCGTAGTTGAGAAGTGAATGACGGAGGGAAGGTGGCTGAGGAGGTTATGAGCTACTTGTCAGAGATAAAGACATGATGAAGTGATGGACAAATGGCCATATTGGCGATGAGGATGCATGAGCGCGTTTACGTGGATCATACACGTACGGTTCGACTTTCAACAATTTCAAAAATGCTCGTTGATTGTGAAGCGTAGTCCCGGTGCAGTACCGAATAGCTACTTGTGAAAAGTATGAATCAGATACATGAGTTAACTCCCAGGTACGAACCTTTCAAGAGGATATACAGCCGCTACCATAAACACTGTTGATTCGCTTCCGCTACTCGCCAAAATTGGCGAGAACATGCCGAGCATCAACCTTGACGCGCGACGAAAAATCGCGGTTGGTGCTCATGCCCTAACTTTCCTTGACGACGTCATGAGAATCAAAAAGGCGTTCGAATCGGTCCAATTCAGCCAACTGGGAAGTCTCTACTTTACCGAGAGCCTCAGTGAGCTTCAAGCCCGACCCCTCTTTGCCGACAACGTGGATCTGTCGTCGTGGTGAGCGTGCAGCAGAGGACCTTGTATACTGTGTTTCACGTTTATTATAACTGCAGTCCACAGACGTATACGTAGGGTCTGGCTTTGTGAGCTACTGCTCAGCCGCGATCAACCTTGAGCTGGCATGGCTCAAAATCCTGCCTCAAAATCACAGCAATTCCGTCGAACGGCGATGCAATCTCCACGTCTCAATCGTTCAGTGCTCGAAATGTGCGCCAAGCTCATCCCTTTCATCCTCCCCGCAGAGGATTGCATGCAACCCACCCTGTGGCATTCCGACTTGAATGGGTCAAACATCTTAGTCTCTCCCACCAACGAGGCGTACATCCTGCGCAATGGCTATTCCCGCCGTCCATGGTCTACAACGGTCACATATTCCAATTTACTCTCGGCCTGAACGGGATCCCACTGCTTCCTGACGGCACCGATAAACTAAGCGCGGATGAGCAAACGCACCTCGAGGAACAGTGCTGACTTGCAAAACGCCAAAGGGTGTATGAGGTGCTCATTGGATTGGACGACCCTCGTCGGCCTCCCACAGGGGCATGCATTGAGAGGCCTTCCTTATACTATCTCACGGTTCTGGAGCGACGGTGTTGGCCCCATCACGGAGACACTGCTTGGCTTGCGTGATCGATGGGAGGACGCTGTCCGTGTCATGAGCTTTCAGAAAGCAGAGCTGCAGGAATATCGTGAGGCAGCGGAGCAGTCGTCACGCTTTATCCGTGCGATTCATGATGTGAATGAGAGGCTGGTGATGATGGGTGACGAGAGGGTCGTAAATCATCGATCCGGAGGCAAAGTTAGAGTGTGAACGGCTAAACAAAGCATAGGATGAAGAGCGGGATGGCAGACCTTTCCCATAGCATGATGGTGGGTATTCCTTCGTAATGTACGTGTTCCAGCTAGGAATTTCTCTCAAATGGGACACATGGAGGTTTGGCGAATGAATTCTCATATATCTGCCCCCGTTGCGTCTGAACGCACTGGAGACGCCTTGTTTGGCCCTGGCCCTTTTCTAGAATTGACGAATATCCAATGTGCTCCATAAAAACTCTTGACGCGCCAACTCCTTGTCGCCTCAGAGAAATACGGCAGATAATGCGCTTGAGTGGAGGATTGCGGATATCTTACCTTTGCGCCTCAACGCAATTGTGAAATGCATTTTGGACACGGATAACCATGGTGACATGGCCGAGCGGTCTAAGGCGCCAGAATCAGGTATATCCTCATCTGGTCTTTCGGGGCGGGAGTTCGAATCTCCCTGTCATCATAGCGATGATTGTTCAAATTCTTTTTGCACTCTGTATCCTCTTTTATGTGTGCCGACTCCGCCGACACTCGTGTTGGTTTTTAGTTGCTCCATTTATTTATTTACCGTACTTCATAGGCCACAAATTATCTCTCCCTTAAACGTGATCAACATACATGGTAAAGAGACTTGTGCCCAAGCTAAAGAAAAGAGCAAGTGTTGACGCCATAATTCAAGCTGAAATAAGGGTTTGGGGTGCATCACCGACTTAGACCACATTTTTCGACATTTCACCAACAACGACCCTCAATGTCACCATGATGAACCAATAGTTCACTACGACACCTCTCCATAGACCGCTGGCACGATTCAATAATGGTGTTCCTCTCGTTTTCTAGTAATACAACATCATTTTGTGCGTCCGGAAGGTAGATCTTGATGTACTGAATACCCAGGCCACTTCGACGACCGACATGTAACGGTTGAGTTTGTGATAGAACTTTGAGATGGAAAGAGACATACCTGCTGAACCGTTTCTTCGAAAGTTTCCTTGGGATATCCAAGGAATCTGTACCATAGGCGCCGATGGCAATAAAATTGACATTGGGAAGAATGGATACATTGATTATTTCCCGAAGAGTCGCGTTTGGATCCTCACATTGGTGCCCATAACAATGCTCAGGCAACGGAGACTTCTCATTCTCACAAAGCAAAACACGATCCAAGGTATAGATGGAGGATGGCAGAAATTGCAAGCGAAGCACTGAAGCACGAAGTGCTCTAGAACGGGAGAGATCCCTCTGGCATAGTAAAGAAAATGTCAACCGAGAAAAGTGAAAGAGAGCACAGTCGGGAGAGTAGTGGAGTGATGATATACTGTTTGATGCACCTCCCTGAAGGTAATAGCCAAGTACCGACCATGACGGGAAAAATAGTCCACAAAAGAAACAACGTGGGGGACATCAATTCTCTCCAAGGTCATTTCGGAACTCAATGTCGTTCCAAATGAAAATATGCTGTCTTAGAAATCTTCCACACAAGGAACAAATGCGTGATAAAGGCCAATTATAGCACAAGGCCCAAGAGGATAGGTAAGGAAAGTACCTCGCAGCACATTGTCGAAAATATCGCAGAGGATCTTTGTTGGGACTGCTGGATGCACGATGCAGTGGCATTCTTGAGCATCCGGTAGCACTGTCTTTCCAAATTAAATGATCCTGATGCAATCGCACCAAGTACCGTTCTTTGGATGCGATTTCAGGATGCGCTAGCGGTCTGAGGACAAGGTATGATCATCGTGAATGCAGAGATTTGTATATTCATATGGGTTACTCACCATGTATCTCGAGACCCAATTCTCTAAGCTCCCTATTGTTATCTATAAGCGTTTCCTAGACATTTTGTAAGATATCTGGGGGATAGAGTCAGATACTGTG
>JABAJU010000254.1:0-17826 GCA_018220975.1 Tephrocybe sp. 9980TJB | reverse complement strand
CTGCTGTCCTGTAGATGCATCCCAGATTCTGATTGTCTGGTCATGTGATCCTGACACAATGTGCCTGCCATCTGGTGAGAATGCAACAGACTGGACTCCACTATGATGGCCTGCAAGAGGCTCACCAACCTGCTGTCCTGTGGATGCATCCCAGATTCTGATTGTCTGGTCACCTGATCCTGACACAATGTGCCTGCCATCTGGTGAGAATGCAATAGACTGAACTGAATTGTGATGGCCTGCAAGAGGCTCACCAACCTGCTGTCCTGTAGATGCATCCCAGATTCTGATTGTGTGGTCATCTGATCCTGACACAATGTGCCTGCCATCTGGTGAGAATGCAACAGACTGGACCCAATCATGATGGCCTGCAAGAGGCTCACCAACCTGCAGTCCTGTAGATGCATCCCAGATTCTGATTGTCTGGTCACCTGATCCTGACACAATGTGCCTGCCATCTGGTGAGAATGCAACAGACAGGACTGAATTGTGATGGCCTGCAAGAGGCTCACCAACCTGCTGTCCTGTTGATGCATCCCAGATTCTGATTGTCTGGTCATCTGATCCTGACACAATGTACCTGCCATCTGGTGAGAATGCAACAGACTGGACCCAATCATGATGGCCTGCTAGAGGCTCACCAACCTGCTGTCTTGTAGATGCATCCCAGATTCTGATTGTCTGGTCATCTGATCCTGACACAATGTGCCTGCCATCTGGTGAGAATGCAACAGACCGGACCCAATCATGATGGCCTGCAAGAGGCTCACCAACCTGCTGTCTTGTAGATGCATCCCAGATTCTGATTGTCTGGTCACCTGATCCTGACACAATGTGCCTGCCATCTGGTGAGAATGCAACAGACAGGACTGAATTGTGATGGCCTGCAAGAGGCTCACCAACCTGCTGTCCTGTTGATGCATCCCAGATTCTGATTGTCTGGTCATCTGATCCTGACACAATGTGCCTGCCATCTGGTGAGAATGCAACAGACAGGACCCAATCATGATGGCCTGCAAGAGGCTCACCAACCTGCTGTCTTGTAGATGCATCCCAGATTCTGATTGTCTGGTCACCTGATCCTGACACAATGTGCCTGCCATCTGGTGAGAATGCAACAGACAGGACTGAATTGTGATGGCCTGCAAGAGGCTCACCAACCTGCTGTCCTGTTGATGCATCCCAGATTCTAATTGTCTGGTCATCTGATCCTGACACAATGTGCCTGCCATCTGGTGAGAATGCAACAGACTGGACCCAATTATGATGGCCTGCTAGAGGCTCACCAACCTGCTGTCTTGTAGATGCATCCCAGATTCTGATTGTCTGGTCACCTGATCCTGACACAATGTGCCTGCCATCTGGTGAGAATGCAACAGACAGGACTGAATTGTGATGGCCTGCAAGAGGCTCACCAACCTGCAGTCCTGTTGATGCATCCCAGATTCTGATTGTCTGGTCATCTGATCCTGACACAATGTGCCTGCCATCTGGTGAGAACATCACACTTGCAACGAACTCTTTTGTATTGATTAC
Source organism: Tephrocybe sp. 9980TJB (assembly GCA_018220975.1). Taxonomy (NCBI): domain Eukaryota; kingdom Fungi; phylum Basidiomycota; class Agaricomycetes; order Agaricales; family Lyophyllaceae; genus Tephrocybe; species Tephrocybe sp. 9980TJB. The sequence continues at coordinate 16,290 of JABAJU010000254.1, read as the reverse complement.
AACTGGCTCTCTCTCTGGCCAAGTTTCTTCTCTCTCCTGTATTATCTTTACAATACTCTGAAAATGTGACAAGTATTTTTTCACTACCACCGATTTCATTGGGGCAAAACACAAACCAGAGTAATACACTTGTGGAGCAGATAGCTGATATCCCTCTTGAAAACGCTTTTCAAACTTTACAAAGTCCTGAATAATAATATTTGTATTCTCATATTTCTCTCTCTTATTCATTAATCAGCTTATGTATGAATAAAGCTGCTTTTTATCTTACCTTTGCCCAATCTGCAAACAAAGACAAAAGTATTCCTGGTCCTTTCTGCTGTGCTCCCATATAGCTATGAACTTCAAGCCAGAATAGAAATTTATAGTCTAAGAAGAATTCTATTTCTCTTGCAATGTCAGGCTTTTCTCCTGGTAATAATTTTTGTACATGATATGCTGCATATTTGTTGGCATATGCAAGCCCTGGTGAAATGTTATCTTTCACTCGTTGAGGTAAATCCTCAATATCAGAGTTAAAGGCAAATGATGTAGGCACATTACACATATTGAAATGAAGTTCTGCATTCATAATTTTCAGGCATGCGAGCGCAAGCTCCTCTTGATAACAAGGGTCCAGAGCAACATGATAAACCCTACTTTCAGCTGATGTAATTAGAAAATCATGCATAGATGTATGAAATGGAGTAATAGGTTCATCAAATGTAATACCACTAAGCATAGAGCCAAGGCACAGAAGACTAGCCTTAATATTCTTCTGCTCATTGTCTGATAAAAGTGTGGCAGAAAACTTATAAAACACTTCACGAGGTTGAGGTGATTCTACAAGAAAAACCCATGCCATAAGGTGCTGAAATGCCTTAAGCATCTTTGAGTCTTTCTGAAAATACATGCCCAAAATGATATAATAAGTCTGATACAGTGGTGTTCCAGGTGCTCTTTTCAATTTTTGCAGAAACTCATCACGGGCTTCTGCAGAGATCAATTGACGAGATGATCTGGTCAATTCACTGCATAATAAGGCAGCACATTGAAACAAGCCCTGAGATGCTTCTGCAACCTCAGAAATGTGAAGTTCAAAAGGTGTTCCTTTTAGTTGTGATGAAATAAATTTATGAACATCATCATGAGTATGCTTTTCCTCATCAATGCAAATGTTCAAGGCATCAACATTACTAAATGAGTTCAGAGTGTATGGATCTGGACGATAAGTAAAGAAGAAGCGGATGCAGGCAGGAAGGCCAGACAACAAACGATTCAACACTGGAAAAATTTTCACTGGCTCAGTGTCATTACATTCATCAAGTGCATCAATAATAAAAATGATGGGACAATGAATGTCAATACCTAACAAGCCTTTCAACAAGACATCATATTGGTCAACAATATCAGTGAAGAGCAGTTGATCATCTCTCAAGCTTCGCAGATAGCTCAAGTAATTGGCGTTACGCTCAGCAAGCTGCTTCATCCAGGTTGGAATGAGCTGAGATGAGGAGCGTTCAAGAACAGAGCGATTGAATGCAAAGAATGGCACAATAGCATGGCCATCAGCCTCCAGCTGCCTGGCAATAGTGTGGGCAATAGCTGATTTACCCATGCCTGCAGCACCATTCAATAGCAAGGCTCTTTGACCTGTGGGATTTAATGCCCAAGCATGAATGCGCTCAAGAAGTTTGACACGAGTGCCCTCCAGGCAAACCTTTGAGCCAACACGACCAGCATCCTTGGATATATGAAGCTTTGACAGCATATTTGCATCTAGTCACATACATAAGCTTGAATACTGGTCTGGGAACTTGTAATTCTCCTCACCAGAATCTGTGATCCGATGACCATCCATTCGACTCTTCTTTGAGGGCGGGCCTGTACTCCTTAGCTCTGAATTGGCAGGATTATTGACGTCCTAGACGAGTTTTAATCTCACTGTAGATCATTAATTGCAACTCAGAACGGCGCACATCATTGGAAAAGATTGTATTGACACCCTCGAGGGAAGACTGGCGTTCTCGCTTTCGAGAATCTGAGTAACAAGTAAGTGATCAGGATGGTGTGTCGAGATTATAGTATGCAACCTTGTCGATGCTCGCCCTGATAATAGATCACAGTTTGAGCGTTGATTTGATTCCCGGCAATATTGGAAATGTTGTTGTCACATATTTCCATGTTCTGGTTGTTGTTGATCATGTTTTTACCTGAGTAAAAGAATTTAAAATGAGGACGGTGTAGTGGTAGATGGGAGAGTACTGTGTCGACGTGATCAATCGCTCCCACAGTGGCTTATCGTAACCTTATCATCGTAATCCAAGCCCATCACATCACGAGGTAACTTTCACATGACCTTCTCTTCTCGCACAAGACAGTCACGGCAAGCCCATGTACTCGTTATCAGTCCCAGTATCGCACTGCGCTGCCTCATTATTTTCACCGTCTTCAACGAACGATGACGCTTCCTAATCGCCACTATCCCGCTTCGTTTACCAAGCCCAGGCGGAGCCACACCCTCTATAACGCAGCAGGCGCCCCTCAACTTGCACCCGCTGTTCCACTGCCATTTATTTGAGACTATGCTGAGACGAATGCAGATGAGAGCGAGGCTATTCTAGTCTCTGGTTTTATATGACCCTCTCAGCCTCGTTTTCGTGGAAGTGCGTTTCTCTGCGAGCTGCAAGAGCCTTTCATGTTCGCAGTGCTACAAACACTGTTACTCCTCAGCAGGTGGTCGAGCGCCTGTCCACCCTCTCGGAATGACAGGCGAAGAGTTTGCGACGTGGTTACTTATTGACCCCTGCACTTGCAAATAAGTTGGACGCGATGGTTATCGTGGTAGAGATGGGGGGTTAGTGTAAAATTGGGGACTCGGCATTGAAAAGGGTCATATGGTCGAAGGTGAGTGTCTATGGTAGCGTTAATGGACATTTCTGAGTCAAGTTCTGGGTCCTCGAGCTTTCTGGATCTAGGTTCCATCTAGAACGGTTGTAATTCACGATTCACGATGCTCGTTTCTCCCATGTCTCTCTCTGCGCTCAAGGTAGGTCCAAGGTCAGCACCGAATCTCCGTCTCCATTACGTCTTTCTGGGAAGGCGACTACCTCTACAACTAGCTGGCTTCAGGGATTGACGTATAACACACTCTAAATGTCAATTATAACTGCGAATAAATAACTTCCTCATGATGTCGCGGTGAATACCCCTCCTTTATACGAGGAGGTTCAGGGCAATTTACGAACTAGTAATCCTGCACAAACAAGACATATATGGCATGAACTGAGATGAAAGGAAGAATAATGGAGGGTCGTACGAGTTGAATCCAACCACGATGTCTATTCTAACCATCGACGGTATTCAAGATCAACAGACTCCACGAAAACTGTACATTGCGATGCTATCACTGCCCGCGAGTACATTATGTACATGTCAATCATCATGAAGTTGAAGGTAAAAAATGACGACCGCATATACGTGTGAAAACCCGCCTTCCACATTCCCGCTTTACAATACACGGCGCCGCAACTCTCAGATGAGACGGCAACACCTGCCGCTGGAATATCGTCTTCTCCAAGATCGCAATCGATGGTTCCGGAAGGAGCGTAGAGACTATATGTTGGTTTATCGTGCGTGAATCCGGGGTCGGGGTTGCGAAGCTCAAGTTGTACAAGTCGAGGGGTGAATCAAGTTGAAATTCGTAGAATTCTTGAGGCAAGAACCCGCTGCCGCTGGCAAGGAGGTGGAGAGCCAGAGTGATTGGAATTATTTATATGCGATGGCCAGAGAGTGTATATTGATGTTTAGGAAGTCAACCATGGGCTCTTGGCGTTGAAGGAGAACGACCTCCTCCCCTCCCTGACTCTCAGTCATCTGGTGGAATCGCTTGGAGAGCAAAGACACGAGATAGTTGAGGATCCTTGAGGGTTTTAAAGACGGGGGAAACGATGGAAGGAAAGGCGGAGGCGCACCCTATTTGATTGGCATCGGCGGGTCTATCTTTCGTATCCATTGGTGCTCATATCTAAATCTCTTCCTTCGGCTGCTTCAACTCCTTCTATTCCTCCGCAGATCCCCAATCGCCGGGCATTCCTGCGAAATGCTCCTCGAGCGGGTCGAGTTCCAGCCGTTTTATTGTGGGAGTGTTGGATTGGTTTGTGTTGGCTATCTTTGCGATGATGCTGGAACACTCTTCATCGCTGGGGTTTGTTAATCGTGCGGGTGGTTTTTCGTTGGTTGAGAATGTTCATAGGGGGAACCAGCTATCATGCACGAGGGTGGGAAAATTGAGAGAGTGGAAAAGGAGCAGTGTGGATTTATGGAGTATTTGCTGTCGTCGGTTAGGAAAGAAGATGGAGAGTGAACGCGGCCGTGTGGCTGGTGGGTCTGAGTGGATGGTATGTGGGGTCGCCGATGTTTTGGGAGTGGGAATAGGTATAGAGTGGGCCGAGAATTCCACCTGGATGCTACTGCATGACATTCAAGAAATATCAAGAAACTAAAAAGAAAGACAACGCACTGAATGTGACATAAACAGGATTATCGCGGCCAGAACTGGGGACAGTATGCATCTAGAGCTGCAGAACGTGTGATTTCTCTGGCCAATACCCCAGGATGAGGATGCTGGGGGGGTACCATTAAATCCAGCTCCTGGTCATTGTTTCCACCAAAGGCCTAAAATACCGACACATAAGCACAATACGAGTCAATTGGGGGTCTCGTACCAGAGATAATAGAGGTTTCTTCGTCAATCTACACCCAGGTATCCAGATTCCTGCATTCTGGATTTGCAAAGTCTGTTTTCCCATTGGCTTAATTGTCGCCCCACCCTCATCGTCTTCGTCGTGCTGCTACCCCAGTCGCACGGCATGGCATCCAGGTTTGCGTGTTTCGATCGTAGCAGAACAGCGTTCAAAGCAGCAGTGTACTGGTACGTCCCGCAGCCCGCTACATAGAAGTGCGGCACTGGGCCTCGATCTTGATGAACGGAGGAAACGAGTGAACGTCAACACGGCTTATGAAGGTTGGGATTAAATGTCGTGCTCATGTCTTTGGGGTGTGGTGCAGGTGGGCTCAAGCCAGGGACATCGACGATGCATGCGCATGAGGAGATGGAATGACGGAGGTTGATGAATAATGCTTTCTTGAAACTTGAAAGCGTACAGCGCTGATTGGCGGAGTCACATGATTTATCTCATCTCGCCATAATCCCCTCTGTGCATCGGTTAACTTGTTCAGAAACATGCTGTGTCAGCTTTATTCTTCAAAGCGTAGTGCTCCGGATTTCCATATCGACTTATATCTTTGCCTCACTCTTCCACTCGACAAACGTTCAAAACATAACGTGACCTCTGCCTGGTGGAAATGCTAGCTTAAACTCACCACTCCCCACGGGGCACCACTTCTAATTCCTCTTCACGACCTTTTTCCGTTGCTGCACGTGAGGTTTAAGCGCATTGGAAGTTTATTCCCTCCATTCACCAAGGCCCATGGAACGTTGCACGCCTCTACAGTGAAACGTCCTCTCCTGCATTGCACGATGTTTCTGCACCGATCAAAATCCTTCGTAACTTGCGTACGCAGTTCTCAAGGCGAATGAGGTGGCAGTGGCGGGCGCTAAGAGGGTATCCAGATGATGAAAGTAGACTCCAACCCAGATTGCAGGGATTCGTAGACGCAAGTGTACATTGACGAAGAAGCGTCTGATCTCTGCTATCGCTAAGGAAGTTGGACATTGGTCTTGGGACGATACACGTAGAGAATACCCCCTGGTACGAACGTCTAACCTACTTGTACCGATTTCTCATTGGTCTCCGGGTCAGGATGATCAAGACAACAACCTGGATAGTGGTGCCTATTCCACATCCCGGATTTAATTGTGGCCCCAGTCTCTGCGTGCTAGCGCATTGCCCATCGCAATCACGCCCGTTGTTACGAAATGAATTGGTGTGGTGTGTGGTGTGTGGTGTTTCTTTATGTCCGCTCCCTCCAGATTTTTAATATACTCAATAGCACCGAAATGACGTTCTCGGGTCATTTCAGACCCTGCTTACCTGATTCAATTCTCCTGTTATTTCCTCGACCTACTCGACCCAACTAACAACCTCGCTGCTGTACTGTGCTTCATCTTCCTCCTCAGCTGAGGACGACACGCCTCTCGCAGCGCTCGTCTCCCCACGCTGTCCACTCTCCTCCTTTGAACCTTTCTACCTCCTCAACATTCCCAACCCTCGTGCGCGGGAGCTGGGACCCCCGATTGAGGACTCCCCGCACGGCTTGCTGCACCTTCTAGAAGACAGCCAACTGGAACCAAGCGAACTTTACATGGTCGAACCGCTGAAACTCAGCCTACCGGTGGAGACGGCAACGTTCCGGAGGACTGTCTGGGAAGGCTGGATAGGACAGGGAAATGCGTGGCTTTATGATGTCGTATCCTACTGACAATGCTATGGAAGTGCTAAGATAATGGTCACGTGATGATCTGGAGGAGTGTTGGAGAGACACTACTCCATCTGCCCCCATCCTACATGACAGCGTCCTTGCTGCCCCGTCGCCTCGACTGAACGCGTTCTGCAATGGAGCCGTCTGCCCCATCCTCTTCTTCGTCATCCTCGCCGTCCTCGGCCCCGATCTCGTCTGAACCTGCCATCTCCTCCATCATACGACGCGCTTCCTCTCGCCTCATCTCCTCCACCTGGCGTTCCTCCTCCACTTGCTCTACAGCCCCCTCACGCCCCCTACGCTCCATGAATGCCTTTTGTTGCTCATCCAGTTCAGTTCCGGGCCGTGGAACAAACTCGCGCAGCCGCCGGGCGCTGAAGTCGCCGTCTAGCGTGGTTTTATTGAGAAGCTTGAGTTTGTAGGAGTTTCCTGTGCGCGACGCAATCCGCCTTGGTGGAGACCACTTCGGGGTGAGTTTACGGTCAGTGCTCAACCTTGTTGCCAAGTCACTTCGATGGACCTGCACTAACTGCCCTTTGTAGAACTCCACCCTCGACCTCCAGACCTTGCGATCAAATGCCTCCTTCTGGCGCGCTGCATGGCGTACTGCCTCGGAGTTACTGTCCAAGCGTTGCTGCGCCACATATGCCATATGGTGCTCAATAACCTCAGGAGGTAAAACGGCGGCACCCTTCTCCAGCGGTGTGCGGGGCGTGTTCACGGTGAGGCCCAGAAGGATTTCCTTGGGCGTAAACTTGAGGGCTGGAAGGATGCGCCAGTTCAGGATCTCAATTGCCCTGTCGAAGTGGTCTGGCCAAGTGTACGGTAGGTTCTTCCACTCCATCTCTTGCCACCCATCCTCACCCAACTCTGGTGCGCACAAGCGTGCTAGGACATACAACAGGAGCTTATTTGTCCCCTCCACCAAGCCGTTGACCCATGGGGAGTACGCCGCCACCGTATGTACCTTAATTCCCAGGCTTGTGCAAAAGTCCTTAACCTCCTGGCTAGTGAAGTGCAAGCCGCCGTCTGCCATCAGGACCTCAGGGGGTATAAATGTGTGGCTGATGTCTCCAACTGACCTGGTGGTTGTGACCGAGCTTCCGTGAGTCTTGAATTTGTACCCCCAGACATGCTGTGAACATGTATCGAGGTATAGGCCGACCGTATGGTATCCGCCTTTGCCCTTCGGCATCGATAGATAGTCTCCTACTATCAGCTCGAATGGGTGTCGCCGAGTAATGGGATCCAGCAAGGCGTGCAGGTGTGTACCTCCAAAGTTCTTGCACCTAGCGCACTCGGTAATGGCGGTGACAATAGACTTGTCAAGGTGGATGCTATGATACTTGTCCAGCAGCGCAATCTTGATAGCGTCATGGTGCCAGTGCCCCCCACCTTCATGCTCTGTCCTCGCCAGCTCAACCGCCTCCTGACGTGTGACGCACTCCCGCCTAGCGCGCGCTCTGACTCGAGTGCCGCCACCTACAAACCACAGCTTCTTATCTGCAATGCAGTACTGCGATGCCTTGTGGCGCGCACGTTTCCGCTCACGTAACTTCGTGCCTTGGTCCAGTTCCATGATTGCATCAATGACCTCCAGGTAGAACGGCTCTCTGGGTCCAGGCTGACATTGAACAGGTCGTGGGCCACACCTGTTACCTCATCGAGGTCCGGGCTTACAGACCACTCGCTGCCATCGCCATGGCCTTTCGGTGTACCCTCATACTGTCGGCTAAGCCCATCGGCCACATCCAGCACACCTGGTACGTGTCGAACATCAGTGATGTTGTGCGCTAGGACACCATCCCTCCACCTTGCATGTGTGGCGCTGATCTTGTCGGCCATCAGGACATCGCGCAAGGCTTGACAGTCGGTCTGCAGCACTATGGGGAAGCTCCATACAATGTCCGAAAAGTAATCAAGGCAGTACTTGAGCGCTGCGAACTCTAGCAGGTAAGGTTTGTAGTTCTCTTCCGTGGCCGAAGTACGCTTTGAAGCATAGCCGATGGGGTGGATACGGGTGACCTCTTTACCCCCGGGGAGCACGCTTGTTACCTTCCGTGCTAGTACTCCCGCAAAGGCATCCTTTGAGCCATCGGTGGTGAGTATGAATGGGGTACCGTCAAACTGTGGTGCCTGTAGGACGGGGCCTGACACCATCCGGGCCTTCAGCTCTAGGAATGTCTTTGTATGGACCGGCTGCCATACCGGGGCCAGCTTATATGCTCTCATGAGCCTCCGGTACGTTGACTTTCCTGCACCCTTTGGTATGACAACCCTGCGCAGTAGGTCACGAAGTGGTTTCTCAAGTTTTGAATACCCCTAGATCAGGTCGCGGAACCAGCCAGTGGGTCCCAGGAAGCCTTCCAGGTGCGATGCATCCTCCGGTATTGGCCAGTTGACAATGGCCGTCAGCTTGGATGCATCTGGCTGAACACCTCCCGGCCCGACTGTTGCACCTGCAAAAACAGCCTCGGTCATGAATAGGCGCAGTTTACTGGGTGAGAGGGATAGTTTCTCTTGCCGAACCCGAATTAAACGTTTGCACAGCTTCACAATCCCCTCGTCAAAGGTATCTGCAGATGAGCCACCGTCGTCCACAAATAGCTCAGCTGTACCATCTGCAACTAGATCATGGAGCTTCTCCGCGGTTAGATGAGCAAACTCAGAGGGCCCTCCTGTGACCCCGAAGGGCATGCGCAGGTACTTGAAGTATCCTCGCCCTTCCACATAGAACGTTATGTATGGCTGAGAGTTGGGATCAATGGAACAAGCATAGAAGCCCGCTGCAAAGTCAAATATGTGTACATATCTGTGACCCTGAAAGCCGCTGTTGTTTTGCATGGATATCGCCCTGGGGCATCGGGGCAATTTCGGTAACTCTATTGATATCTTTGAAATTGTGGCATATGCGCCAGCTCTGACTCGGTGTGCCAGCCTCTCGGCCCTTTGGTTCTGGGCGTGCCGGCATGTCAAATTTGTGATGGAGGCCGTGTGTGAGGAACTCATCGTTGACCTTGTGCTTCAACTCGTCCAATGTTAGTCCGTGGCTGTCATGAGACTTCTTAGCGAAAACTGTTGGTGCGACACACTGTACCTCCCGCGGGTGGATAGGACTAATGATGCCCGCTTCCAGCATATCATCTACCTTCTTGTCTAGGAAGGCACGCTGAACTGGTGTGAGCGAACGCTGACCAATTTTCATTCGGAATGTTGAGCCCTCTGGTATGTTCAACTTGTGAACTGCCCCTGGTATGGCATTGACCTCTGAGAGCCCCAGCGCAAAACAGTCTGCCAACTCTGCAAGAGTGCTTCATACCTCTTCTTGCTGTTCAGTGGTAAGGTCATCTCACAGCTGGACCTCTGCAAGAATCTTGGAGATACGCTCGGGTTTTGTAACGAGTTTATAGACTTATTACTGGGTCTTGTTGGTTTATCACACGTCGCACGATCTAAGTCTGACCAGTTTATTGGTAACCTAGATACTATGCTTGTGTGAATGACTGATGTCGTTCACATGTGACAGCACATAAATACTGGTGATGTCACATGATCTCCTATCTAATCTACTGATAAGATATATATATATAATAATATTTGTTATGCATGTAACAGTAGAGCCCGTTACATCCCCCCTTTTGAGACCTTTATTAGGTCTCACACAGAGGGAGAGTCATTCCTGCATGATAACAACATGAAGGTATTTTTATTTTGGGTGAGTTACAGCAAGTCGCCCAGAGGGTCTTCACCGATAAGTGTAACACATATTGAAGAGTACATGTTACTCGGTGGTATTGAAAAGCGGTACAGTCAAGATGACTGTACCTTGGTGATGTACAATAAGTATATGGGACAATGGGGCACTAGCAACGGTCTGCACGACAAGAAATCATGGCCATAGCGCTGGCCCTATTGCCCATTGATGCAAATGGTAATATTTGCAGACATTAACATAATAATGTCGGATATAGTCATTTGACTATACCCACAGGCCATGAAGTCTGCTGCACAACTATGTACAATACGAGGGTGGTATATATACATGCCTGTCCCGTGCATGTGCATGCCCCTGCGAGGTCGCCGTCCCGGATGGTGCTGCCCGCTGTGAAAGGACAACTCTCTTCAGTCCATCCAAGGACTTCAGCGTTGTGATAGTGGGCGGCCAAGCTCGCCTCCCATGGTCTCGTCACGGGTGAGGGTGTGTCAACTTGGACGTATCTGCATGTACGTCCAGATGAGGAGTGGCAGAATTATCTGTCATTTCTACGTCACTGGGCACTTCCTCACTTGAGGAGGCAGCGTTAGCCGCATTGGGAGTGGGTTGGGAAGGAGCAGAGCTAGCCCTGCATGGTAGTGCAGGCTGGTCCTCAGACATTTGGAGGCCAACCGCTTCAGCAGGTGGCTAGCATTGTTGGGGTTGGTAGACCCCGATGAGGCTGCATGCGAGTTTGCTGCCATAGTGGTCAGGGACTGGATGTGGGCATCAAAGGCAGCTGCATCAGAGGTTTCTCTCTGGACGAGGCCTTCACCTCGACTGTACAAGAAGCGGAGGGCAAAAGCCTCATCCACTAAGTAGTTGTGCCAGCCTTGATCCACAAGAGGATCCTGGCCAGCCCGTATGGCACTGTTAAAGAGAGCACGAAGGTGCTCTCAGTCTGCAAAGGTTGGAATATACCACCCAGCCCACGCAGGGGTGGCCGGTGGTTCACCAATCATGGCCAGCCGCTGATGACGAGACCGATCTGCCTCAATATACAGTGCACAGTGGACATCAGCACCACTGTAGTGGTGGTTGATGTACGCCACTCCCCACATGTAGGAGTGGTCTACCCACAATGCTGGTACACCATTGATCAGCAGCAGATGAAGAATATCTGCTGCTGATACGTTGTGTGATTGTGGTGCATTGAAATCAGCGGCTTGAAGCACCATCTTATTCCCGTGTTGGGGAACAAAGTGCGCCTCAGGATGAGCATGGTTATACTCATTGATGGCCTCCCGGTACAATCCCGGTTGGCTCATCACGAGAGCGACCTGACGAACGAAGGATGACCTTCCCCCATGGGTGGGAGGATTGAGCACCCTTGCTAGCTGGGCCCCAAAAATGGATTGTCGGTCCACTCTTAGAGCAGCATCCATAGCAATGCCAGCTATGACATTCAGAGAGCTGGGGTGGCAATGGTGAGCCATCCATTGGGCCTGACGGTCCAAATCGAACCATAGTTCGCACTTATGAATTTAGTAAATATAAGTTTCTTCAATTAACAAAAAGGAATTGAAAAAGAGTCTATTCAATTAAAACTCTTCTTCATTAACTGGGTCTAATTTATATGCATTCACAAGGTCTAAAGCATCCAGCAAGTCCACCAAACCTGAATCATCACCATTGGAAACCTCACTCTCATCTTTGCCCTCACCTTCTCCATCATCTCCAGCCACTGGTGTCACCTGCGCCACTCTCGCATCAATTCGTGCCACCCTTGCCTCGAGCAACTCCTCCAGAGATGGGCCCCATTCAGGAAGTGTGGTGTCATCACCAAAATCCAGTCCTTGAGTTGATTTCTGCCAGTGGATACAAAGGCGGCATAGATCTTCTTGGCAACACATAATAAAATACCAAAGGCTTTCATTGTCTAACACAAATCAAGTAAATATTATAAATGTGATCAAGGCCATATCAGTCTCTATGCTGAATTGACCACTTTCTACTCTTCTGCAAACCAAATGTGCATACTGTGACATTCACGTTGTAATTGGGCCTTTTCTTCAAGGCACCTATCGTGCTCAAGAACTGCCCTGATCCCCTCACGCACCCTCTCGATGGCTAGCCATGGAGGTGTAGTGGCCAAATCTTTGTCATCACTGTCAAGGCCAGCATCCTGCCAGATGGCGTCATCAACATCAAGGGCATACAGATCCTTTGTATTGATCTTCTCAGGGCAAATGGCATGCGATGGACCTCTGTGATTCTTGATAAGTCCGTCCATTGTCTCTACAAGGCGATTATAGTTGGATGCCAGCCAGGAGATGGTCAAATCCCATTATTGAATTGATGATGCAGTATGCTCATGCAACTTCTGGTCTGAGGTCATGTTAGCTTCCACTCTTCAGTAGAAGAAACAATGTATTTACCATTGACTTGCTTTCAAAATGATCGCTCCAAGTGTTATCGTAGGCAATCTCGCAAACGTGTTTTCACAGCAATTGCGTTTACACGGGCAGCATAAAATGGATCATTTACGAGCTTTTGGAGGCGTGTGTGATCACTTACCCCAAGAAGGTCTGACTTCTTTTTGATTGTCGAACCTATGTCACTGAGGTTATTGTGGAGGGCTGCTAGCTCTTGTATTGTCTCCGTGTGGATGTCTGGTTCTGTAGCGGGATTCATGAGGGTCTTGTTGAGTTTGTGCTCCTGCTGTTTGAATACGTTGCGTGATTCTCGAAGTCGCAGCAGTTCACCGACTGCATCCTTTCCAGCAGAGCGAGACTGGCCTTGTAAAAATTTGTTAACTTAGATTGTATGAGAAGGAAGTCGCTCTTACAGGGTAATGGCTTTGTCTGTGCCTTTACCTGGTGCATCCACTGCTCCCAAAGGTATTCCTTCAAATAACCACAGTGCTGTAAAATTAGTTTGGCATCTCCCAATTTCTTCTCTGCATGGAGGGTGCGACACATTAGCCAAAGGCCCAGATTTTCGAGGGTTTCACCTTGGGCATGGTCCACCTGACGGTCAAGTGTATACAGCCGCTGGTGATACTAGATCATTTGGTTAGCTTAGAGAATGCATAATGGCATGGACTACTCACACTGCATACTTGCAAATAAGCTATTAATTTACTGATTGAGTGCCAGAAGCGCTTGCATCTCTCCCCATCTGTCAAACTAAAACCTGTACATTTTTGAGGATGATATATAACTTGACATGCCCATTGGTGACCGAAGGCATGAAAGATGGAAATGCCAAAGCATAACTAGTCCATGAAGCACACCAAAAACCCCCACTTGATACAGCTTCGCTCAAGCTGACAGCCAATGTCGTAAAGGAGCCCAACTGTGAAGTTGAGCGGAAGGTATTGGAAAAGGGTCTCTACCAAGACCACCACATAGTGCTGTTTCTCACCAGCAGAGCACATATTTGCAATGAAAAGGACAATGTCATGGTGACACAGCAGTGCCATGAGAGCTGTATCATCAAAAAACTGGATGCTGGCTTTCTGACATCTTGAATCAGCTGCTGTGAAGCCAGACTCGCAGCCATCTAAGACGGACTTCGGGACATGCAGAGCGTCTTCATAGTGATCATCTTCTGGAGGGGTTGTCTTCTGTCGTTTATGTATGTGGGACCTTGCACCTCGAAGTCTTTCTACGTAGAGTTCCATTTTGGTCGTATCATTTTCAGGAATGAAAACAGTATGAGGGTGGGTATGAGGTGAGTCCTGCTCCTGATGATTGCATTTCTGCATGAAGCAGGCATTGATGCAGACGATTGCATCAGGACTAGAGGTCAAATTAGCAAGAAAACAAGTCAAAATGGTATGATCAACTCACTTGTTCTTATGAGGCTCATCACCTTGATTGAATTCCCCTCCAAAACACAAGGGGCATCGAGAGCAAAGATATTCGCTCAGCCTCAACCATGGTTGAGGGTTTGGAAATGGGTTGAGTGGCAATGCATCATCCTTTTCCTTCTCACTCTCCTCATAGTCAATATTCTCATGATGCCATTTGCGTAAATTGTGGCGTTTGGGGGTATGGGGAGGGGAGTGGAGCTTTCGGGAATCTCGATCTCAACTTGAGGAGTTTGGAGAGGGGGAGAGGCAAAGGCGTCATTGTTGTTGTCATTGTAGATATCCTCGCTGATTAAATCCATATCTTTTCTTCGTAGACATGGTGAAGAAAAAGGCTCAGGCTCATCAAGGCCGTTCTCTTCCTCCTTGTCAAGGCCATCATTCAACTGTGTCACAGTTTTTCATGCTTGGTTGAGCACATGGTTGATATGCTGAGCTGTTACATCTTGAAGTGCATTGTACCATAGGAGCGCATTGCCAAATCGTTTGCGCAGTGTGCCCTTTTGAGCACAAGTGAGCTTGGATATTAAATCACCATAAAGCAGGCCGTACATACCTCTGTTTTCAGCTTATACACTTGTTGTCCTAGAAATGTCTCCACTGCCTTCGACCACCCAGTGTGATTGGGGGCCATATTGAGGAATAAAGTTGAAACAAAGTTGAGAACCTTTAGGTCTACTGCTAGCATTGGTTCCAGAGGTGCAGAGGCAAAAGACCCTCTTTGAAGGAATTGGATCAGAGCGGGTGCACATGAACACAATGTCGAGTATTTTACACTCCCCCTGTCTACCCAAATGCCACATAGAATTCCATGTGGACTCCACCTGCAGTCTATGTAGGCTCTATCGACAGTCCATGTGGAGTCTACCTACAGTCTACCTTCATCTTATAAGTGTCACATTTAGCCTTATTATGCAATCTAGGTGGACTCCAGGTGGACTCCAGGTGGATTGTTGACTTCCTTATATAAATTTCACTTTGACCATACAGTCCACATACAGTCCATGTAGAGTCTACATGGACACTTGATAGAATATATATATTTGTTTAGTTATGCATGAAAATAAAGTCTATTTATCTATTCTACTCATCACTATCACTATCACTCTCACCTCCATCCTTGCTATTGATGTTGCCCTGTTGTTTCAGTGCTTTCTTCTTCTGCCTCTCTATCACTTTTCTTGTATGTAAAAATAGCAAGGCATGCAAAGTCCAATTAAAGTTGACAACTGTCATCCTGTTCAAGATAGTCTCAAATCTACCTAGCCATGCATTAAGTTGCTCACATGTCTGAAAACAAGTCAGCTTGGCACTAACAGATTGAAATATAGAAAATAGCTACTTGTATATTGAATGCTCTTTTATAATAGGGTTGACAATTTTTATCAGTTTCAACTGTGACTAAATTAGGTGCTGAGCCATTCAGAGGGGCAGGATTACACCATTTTCAGCAAAGATAGTCTGTTGTTCAATAATTGATATAGTGATAAGAGTTAATGATGAAGTGAGTTGGCTGACTCCAAGACTTCCAAAATTCAGGGACTTTAATAGCTGTCTTCAATACCTGACAAGCCTTGTCTATGCAGACATAGCTTAGCTGTAAACTCCACATGGTGCATAGAGAGCTTCAATGCAATAGTAGTGTGGTGCATTGAAATAGTGATTTGGTGATTTTTTCTCAGCTGTATTATCATCATGCCATTGGTTTGGATAATTTATAGCAGGTCTCCATTCTTGGCCTTCATCTTCTATACCCCTCAACAATCTTTGAACTCTCAATAAACCCTGGTTTCCAAATCTTGATGTATGATCAAGCCATAGACTTTTATGCTCTGCATATATTTTGCTGAATTTATCAAGTTGTTGTTTAGTACAAGTTTTGACCAGACAGCTATCTTTCATTTCTTCATTATGTTTCTCACAAAAAGATCTACCACGAGTGTTTAAAACATCTTTTGAACAATTTTCATAAGCACAATGCATTGGGCCCATTACAATGTCATCCATCACAACCATTTTTACAAAGGCATTGCTTTTATTTTTATCAACATCTATGGCATCATTAATGTCCATTGCATCCTTACTTTGAACCATTGACCTTGCATGTGCTGCATCTATAGCAGCTCGTTCAGCATGCTCTCCAGTCAAAGCAAGGACTGTTCTATGTTCATCAACACCAACTAGACCTGCAGGATCACTTCTTTGATTAAGTATTTGGTCTGGAGTGTCTTTAAATATATGTGTACACTCTGAACAATGATGGTTTTCTGCACTTCTTATAAGCCCCTTTTCTCCTAAC
>JABAJU010000253.1:0-17854 GCA_018220975.1 Tephrocybe sp. 9980TJB | reverse complement strand
GACCCTGTCCATACAGGGAGTGGCTGCGGCTTGTATGGGCTTCGGCTCATGCACCGTCTCAATATTTTCCTGTCCCTCTCCGGCCACTCTGGCTGGGTGGGCGCCTTTTTTTTTTTGGTCCTTTCGTCGCGCTAACCCTAACCCCACATCGTGGGATAGTTGCTAGATTTAGTAATTTGATACACTCGCAATCAAACTTGTTTTACATCTCTCATGAGCGCTGTTATCCTCTTTGACTCAATCAGGCTATAGCAGTTTTGAGATTCGCGATTATCTTATTTCAAGTGACGAAATACTAAGGGCATGAGCTGGTGTCATGTTCGGTTAGTCCAAGTCGAAAAGTCGAAAAGCAGGTCTTTAACAAGACCAAATTTCCGCTAGTATTGAAAGGGCCATGCTCATTACAGTACTTAGTCATGCCATAACTTACTGGTATCCATTCGTACTCGCCTCAATCGTGCTCATATCCCTAGCCTGCACCCAAGAACGTCAGCCTGAGGCTCTATAGCGGCGATAGAACTGGTACGTTTGTGTCCAGCACTTGCTATTATTTTCAGATCATAAGCGCTGGGACAGGCGCCGGATGCAGATTGCACTCCTCCAAGCTGCCTTGGCTCCTGACTTGAACTGAGTCCTGATCACGTGCGTCTTTGATGGGCAATTCCTTCAGCCGAGCCTCGGGCTCAGGCTCAGGCTGGCCGCAGCGACGTCTATCATAGTTTAGTGTCGTTTCGTGCATCTGCATCTGCATTTTTAGAATTACGGCATTGAAAATTTCTATTAGCTGTCCAAACGTTCAAACGTTCTAATCATATTAGCCTCGACAACATTGATTGTATACGTACGCCTGAATTCGTACTCTATCGGTTGGCAGTTCAGAATCAGATCTACGTATCTCCTCCACGAGTCATATATGTATCGTAAGTGGCCTTTGAGGGTACGTACTTGTTTAATTGATTGACGTTGACAGTTCAGGATCTTAGTCTGATCTACTCCGGTCATATATCATACACTTATGTATCTCGGAAGTGATTTAGATACTAAGATCAAAAAGGCAGTGCGCGCTATTATTTAGTAGAAGTAGGCGCTGGTGCCGGGCTAGTGGCAAGTGCTCATAAGTACTAAAGTGCAATAGCCCTTGGACCTGTTGTGTTGAACCGTTGAGGCTGCGGCGCGGCTTCGTGTGCGGGGAGTGTGCTGGGTGGACTATCAATAGTCTTGACTCTTGACTGCTGCGGTGCGGAATGAGATTTCGAAGGCGGACGGGACGAGACACGGCCGGTGTCGTTCAAAGTTGACATTGTCGATATTGTCATGCAGATGATCGATGTGTGGATGAAGAGCCGTCGCGGATGCCAATGCTGCCAGTGGTGTGTGTGAGGTCTCTGTGTCTCGTGGTATGTAGCCCTTAACGGTGGCCCGAGTCCCAACCAACTTAGGTGGTGGTGGTGCACATTTAGGCGGTTGCGAGGGGGAATGAGTGGAGATCAATGCAGAAATTTCATGATCACTGATTTCATGTCATGCATGCAAAGTGGAATTGATAGACGCATAGAATCAGATCTCTTATGCTAGGGCCGTAGGGGTCACTGGGGTGCTGTGCCACGTATACGGGCTATAACGCGGAGTCAGGCCTGATTTAGGATGATATGTAGTTCGGATCCAAATGGCAGGTGATGAGATAGAAGTCAATCGTGTGCATGCAATTGAAATGGCTCATTAGAGTGCCAGCAAATCACGAGTTACTGACTACAACGCCCATGTTCCTTTGTTGAGTGAATTTTCAAATCACGCTAGAAGTTGCGGAGTTGGTTCAAATTCCAATTTGAATTCCTTTTATCAAATTGTATGTTTCCTTTTTTTGTTCCTTATTTGAAGAAATCCTTCTTACATAGGAATACAGACAAACTCAACTCATGGCGCCTTCCAGTCGACGGGGCGGAGCGCACACTATCAACACGAATTCCCCCAACCCAAACTCAAACGCCCTCTTAAGCCCCGAACCACCCCTACCACTTGCATCTCCCACAACCCATGCCTATGCCCCGTCTCTTCCTCGCTCAACTTCGCCTTCGTCAGGTCTAGCTCAGTTCCTCGCAAACGCAAAACCATCCAAGTGGTTCACCCGCAGCGCATCAGGATCTAAGCTCCTCCCTCCAACTAATGGCATCGACCAGCCTCGCCCGAGTATGAGCGCTATGGGAACGCGCAAGCATAAGATCTCGCGTCCGACAGATCCAAGGCCCATTTTGGAGACTCTTAAGCAGGTTGGGAGCAAGTGAGTCTAAAATTTTGGTTTTGGTTTTGGTTTTGGTTTTGGTTTTGGTTTAGTTTTGGTTTTAACGTTAATGCAGATCTGTGCTCGACTTGAATCAGACTCCTCCACCATCGCCTAGCTTGAGTCTAAGCCACGCCCACGCTGGCACAGGCGATCTGCGCTTCATCTCTCGAAAGGGCTGGTCCAAATCCGCCGACGACCTCTCCCAACTCCCGCCCTCACCCTCACCCATACACACCTCCTTCCAGGATAAAGTCGCAGAGTACAGAGCCCGCAGTAATAGTGTTGCGAGCCCTGCGACGGCTACTACAGCGAGTCCGAGGTCGCCTACGAACCCTTTACCTTTGCCGATGCACAAGTCGATATCGAGTCCGACTATGGCGAGACATCCTTTCCCATCTTCGTCTCCACCCAATTCATCTTTGGCTTCTAATCCACTCCCGCCTCCGGTACCAATACCAGTCCCAGTACCCGCTGTGTCGATTTCGATTTCCGCGCCGAATGTCGGGCAGGGGCTGGGACAGATCCATACACGCTCACACTCGTTTACGCCTAAACAACCGTCAAAGCTGTCTTCGCCTTCTTCGCCTCGTGCACACGCACACGCGTACCCGCAAGTGCACCCGCAAATGCAATCGCATTCGCAGCCGAAGAGAAAAGGCTCTGCGCCGACGATTGAGCGTGATTTGGATATGCCTTCTCTGCCTGCGACTGCGACTGCGCCCAGTGGGTTGATGCATCATTTGGGGTCTCCAGTAAGGAGTAGTACGTTTCCGCAGCCGTATGGCCATGGCCACGGGCAGGCGAAAGAAGGGATGTTCCTCTCCCCGCCGAGAGAGGGTGATATTGCTAATAATGCTAATGCTAATACGAACATGAACGAACCCACCACCGACAACGACAACGACAACCGCGCCTCCCAGATCCAGATCGACACAATAACACACAGCTCATTCATCAACTCGCTCCCACTCCCCTCTTCTTCTTCTTCTTCTTCCGCCTCCGCCTCCGCCTCCGCGTCCTCTTCCTCTCCCGCGCACGCACACGCGCGGATATCCTCAACGAAAGCATGGAAGCCGTACAAACTCGAGCTGCGCGGGTCGAAGCTGCATTTCCACAAGCCACCGGGGGATAGACTGGGTGGTGTGCGGGGGCTGTTTGAGCGGGGGGCTGGGGGTGGCGAGGGTTGGGATGAGGTTGAGGTTGAGGGCGGGGGTGCGGGTGCGGGTGGGCTAGGGGAGGAGGATGGGGATGGGAACGGGCACAGGCACGCGCATGAGGAGAGAGGGGAGAGGGTGGTGCCTGAACGGGAACGGGGTGGTGGGAGGAAGAGGAGGGCGTATTGGGGCCGGGGGAGGCATCCTGATTTGGTCGTGAGGAAGGCTGTAGACGGGGCGGATGCTGAAACCGAGACTGATGCTGATGCTGAGATGGAGATGGAGATTAAGAGCGGGACGTTCGAAGCACTCGTCCACGAAGCTGTGTTTGCGACAACTTTTGATCTAGATGGGCCTCCCCATGCCCATGGGGACGCCTTGGCTCAGCACACACGTACACGTCGGTGGCAGACCTTCGCGAGTACCGTTCTCCTCGTGCTTCCATTTCTCTGTTTGAACACTAATAATCCCAACGCTGTCCCGAACACCCCAAATACCCCAAACACTCCGAACTACTCCAACTTTAATCCCAACTCCACCTCATCAACCTCAAACTACAACTACACGAAACTAGAATCCGAGCTCCAGCGCTGCACGTCCTATCTCGTCTCTGGCTCCTCTACGGACACAGACACAGATACCGACACCGACACCGACACCGACACCGCCCTGGGCGTGAGCACCGGACCAGACGACTCGCCAAAGTCCCAAGCCGACCGCGCCCGCGCCCGCGTGCGCTGGCTCGCGGGGGAGTACCTCCGTATGCACGGGGGACCTAGGGATGCCCGGGCGTGGGGGGAGTGGGTTGGTGAGCTTGGGCTTGGAGATGATCTGGGGCTGGATCCGAGTCTGAGTTTGAGTATGGGTTTGGATAGCGATGACGAGGGGAAGAGCACGGTACCCATGCCAACCCTGACGCAGACGCAGATGCAGCAAAGAAACAGACTCTGGGGCTTATTAGAGACGGAAGGTCTATCGCGCGAGGCACTGATGCTTCTCGACCCGCATACGCTCGCGCGGTCGTTGATCGTGTTTCATAGGGGCGTGTTGGAGGGGTGTTTGAGTTCGGGTTCCGGTTCTGTGAAGGCGGGATTTTTATTGGCAGGTGGGGCTGGAGACGAGGCTGGAGGCGAAGGAGACGAGGCGAAGGAGCTATTTGGGAGCGATGAGAGCCCGAATTGGTTGACCAAGTTGGTGTTGATGCAGGTTTTGGGCGCGGATGGATCTGGGTCGTCGCATGGTGGGCAGCAGCAATCGCAGCAGCAGCAGCAGGTGGCGACGCCAAGTCGAAAATCGGAGGATGTTATGCGGATGCTTAATACTGCAACTAACAACGCGAATGTGAACGCGAACGCTTCCCCCTCCGCAATCTCAACATCAACATCAAATTCAAATTCAAACCCCCCTTCGCCCGCCTTCGGATACACAACACCCGCATACACAACCACCAACCCACCCACCCACACCACCTCAAACTCCAACCCAACCTCCAACCCACCCACCTCACGCACGCACGCACACACACCCTCCCGCTCAGACATAATCTCCACTTGGGCGCGCGTCGGCGAGCTCTGCCGGCTCGCAGGCGACGAATGCACATTCCGCGCCGTCAAAGCCGCGCTGACCTCGCGGCCCGTCGCAAGGCTCGATAAGGTGTGGAGGCGCGTGGATCGGCTGGCGGTGGGTGCTGTTGAGGCCTGGGTGTATACTGGTGCCGGCGCCGGTGCGTCGACCAGTGGCAGTGGCAGTGGCAGCGGCAACGGGGCGTGTCCCCCGTTGGTGGAGAAGGAGGAAGGGGAGGGTGATGGGAATGGGGATGAGAATGGGGATGTGAGGGAGCCTCGGGTCACGCCGTGGGGCGGGGACGCGCGTGTTCGAGCACGCGAGGCACTGGCGGGTGCGAGGGAGACAGGGAGTACAGGAAAGGCAGAGGCAGTGCGTGTTAGGGAGTGTGTGAGGGTTAGGGAGATATGGGAGGGATTCTGTAGGGAGTGGAAGACTGTTTCGATGAAGATGACGCCAGCGGTTACGGTCGCGGTGTTGGGGAATGGTGAGGTTAGTGAGGATTTGAAGAGGCTTGTGGCGTTTTGGCAGGGTCTTGCGAGGGAGGGAGGGGGGGTTGGGAGTGTTGCGGCCAAGTTTCAAAGGTACGATTCTTGGGTGCATTTTTTTCGTCTGTTTCTGGGTGGGCTCATTACGACCTTGTACGTACAGAGTGGAGCAGTTCATGGCGCTCTCACTTGCTGCTGAGCCACGCAGGAAGGGCCTTTTCGAACCGCACTTCTGGACTCCCCGTCCTACCTCAGTCCAGCCACCACACATGGCGCTCCTTCCACTCCTGTTCCCCGACCCTCTCCCAACAGTCTGCCTCATCGACCGTGCACAGCTCCTTCGTGGACGCGTAGACAGCGATGCCTCCGATGCCCAACTCCGCCGCGCCATGGACCCCCACCTACATCCCCGCTCTCACCAGCGGGCATTACCCCCCGAACAGGGCAGCGCACTCGCGAACCCCCTAAGCTACGGAGGCACCGTCATCCCTGTATACAACGGCGACTTGCTGCTCGTGGTGCAGGCGAGCGGGGTAGGACTCGATTCAGCACCGAGCTCGCGCCCGCCGAGTTCCCGCGTGTCGTCTAGACCGCCTAGTTCGGTCAACCCGGATTCAACGGGGCTGGGGCTGGGAGATAAGGCTCCGTTGGGGCGCGCCCCGTCGATCCGCGTGAAGCCTGGGTCGTCGCAAGGCCTCGATCGGAAATCGAGCGTCGCGCGGCGGAACTCGTTGCCGTCGATTTCCCAGCGGCAGAATTTCGTGATCGCGGAGCTGTCGAGCGAGCCGCCGCTGAGGGTTATGGTGCAGGCGGGGACGCTGAATATGCTTGTGGGGATTTTGGTTCATGGGTTGAGAAATGTTTCGGTGTCGGTGGCGGATGATAATGGGGAGATGAGCTTGAGAGAGGGGAAGACGCGCGAGCTTGTTGTGGATAGGGTGGAGTTTGCGAGGGTGTGGTGGAGTGTGTTTAGGAGTTTTGTGAACCCTTTGGCGTTCTTTGAGGTGAGATGATCGGCTCATTTGATATAGGCTATGTGGTCTGATTGGTTTTGTGGTTGCAGTTGCTACGCAAGCTGTACATCACCTCGCAACCCGTGGGGTCATCACCTCCTGTGGGTGAATACATCTACGTCATGACCGCCCGTACGCAGGTTTTAGACACGATGAAAGAGTGGTTGACACTCGGTGGAGGCGCTCAGGACGTTCTGGATGACATCCAACTGTTCCACACGCTGCAGTCGTTCTTGGACAGCCCGTCTGACCACGTAATCTACGAAGCTAAGAATTTCGCAGATCAAAATGTGCAGCAGAGCAAGACGCGCATGGTAGATGCGAAGGACTCCCTTCGCGGTGTGTTTGATTCTCAAACGAGACGCCCGCTTACAACTCGCGCTCCTCCGATACCGCGGGGAGGGGTTGTTAATGGTGGTTCTGCGCGTACTAGGACCTTTAATATGAGGGAGCCACCAGATATTGATCGCTGTGATGCTGAGGAGTTCGTTGACAACCTCGATGGTATGGCTTGTGCGGCATTCAGTAATGTCACCGAAGAGGTATGATGTTTGTCGTCAGTCCTTATTTTCACTCCTCTGACATCATTCAGGATTTATATGTCACCGCCGATCTCCTGGAAGTGCAATCTTCTGATCGCACTGGGTGGTTCTCGTTAAGAGACACCTCGACTGTGGAGGAATGCGTCGATATTCAGACTATTTATTCGCATATCCAGGATGTCGACCATTCTCCGCTCATCTCGGAAATGACGCAGGACTCGCTTTATCGCATGTTGCCACCAGGTATACGCAGCTGCGTCCGAGCATATGCCATCATACGCAAGTGGATCATATCCAAGATCGTTGCTCCCAGGTTGGGCCTCCGGGCCCGTCAGGCACGCATTGAGCTGCTGCTTCGTGTCGTCGAGGTTGCGCGATTGCGCAACGCCAATCCCAGTCCTATGGTCCCGCGTTTGGTCGACCAGCCATGCGTACGGTCCTTCGTCGAAGCTGTTGTGACGTCCGCTGTTCTTAGTGTGGAGAGTCGTATCCATACGAGGGCATGGCAGAACATCGCTCTTAATCGTGGTGTGCCGTGTGATTCTCTAGTCGCTCTGCTCTCCCGCCCTTCGGTACAAGCGTCCTCGACTCAGGAGCACCTGATACCTGACATGGGTTGGGTCATCGAACGCATGCTGGAGGTCATTGCTGACCCAGACACTGTGCCGTCTGCTTCAGAGGACGGATCTCATCTCGTTAATTTCGACAAAAGGAGGTGTGTACCAGTTTCGCTTTTATTCAGTCAGGCGAATTAACAAATGAGGTAGACACCTGTGTAATCTCATCACAAAGGCACCGGCCCTGCCTTCTCTTCAGCGCCGTTTCCAGCCCGACGAACTTAACAGGCGCGGTTTCGAACGACTCAACAACGTTGAGAAGGAAGTGATCCAATTACAATTTGATTATCGCGGTATCAAGGATGACGCCGTTCGGGAAGCATCCTCTGCTCCCACACCTTCTGGACGGAAACTAGCTCGTCCTTTCCAGCGTATAGTTACAGCTCAGCTGGAAAAGAACCGACGCGACAAAAACCTACGGTCCCGGTTACAAAAGGAGAAGCAGTACGAACAGCTGCGGCTCGAAAAGCGCGACGATCTTCTTAATCGCGCGATGCGCCCACGGAAACCCAGCACGCAAAAGCAGCATCGAAACAAGAAAAGCATGTCGGCGTTGTTCCATTTCATGCGCCCTATATCGAGTGCGTTCGGTGCAGATCTTGCGGCGGCGCCTGTTGTCAAAAAGACGGCGGCTGAGCTCGATTTTGTGCCCTCTGGCAAGCCGTCGCTGGTGTTGAGCTTGGTAGATGCACGTGTTGCGCAGTTCATTAATAATGAGAGGCCATTCACGTTGCAACTCGATACGGAAGATGGGGCCCATTATTTGCTCCAGGCTATAAACAAGCGGGATATGATGAAGTGGATTGAGACGATTAATCGTGTGGCAACTATGGCTGCAAAGCGGAGGCTTACGTATCTTGGACCGAAGCCAAAGTTGGCGGATCATATCCATAACCATATCGTCCCTTCGCGAGACCCCAAGGCTGGTGAGCACATTCATCTCTTTTGATTACTGCAATGTCATGACGAATCGGGATTCCTTGTAGTGTTTGGCGTGGAGCTTCAGTTCCTTCTACAGAGAGAGGCGGGCAAGGAGCCTGTTGAGCCTGGCTCTATTCCATTTGTTATAGAACAGTGTTTGTCGGAGGTGGAAGCGCGTGGATTGACGGAAGTTGGTATTTGTAAGTCTTTTCATCTTTCGTTTCAAGTTCATCGGAATTAATTCCTTTTTTTCAGATCGCATTGCGGGCGCAGTGTCAGAGATTAATGCTCTTAAAGATGCTTTCAATAGAGGTAATATTTCTCCTTTTAAGCTTAGTTTTGTCTTCTAATACCTTCTTCAGGCGAGTCGCCCATATCGTCTGGAACTGATATCCACGCCGTGTGCGACTTGGTCAAGTCCTGGTTTAGAGTTCTACCCGAACCCGTCTTCCCTCCTTCATCATACCATGAAATTATCCAGGCCATGCGTACGTCGTGAAGCACATAACTTCTGAGCTGTTGCTAATTCTTCTGATGCAGAACTCGAAAACCTGGAAGACCGCCTTTCAAAAATCCGAAATGTCGTACAAGCGCTCCCTCAAGGGAACTTTGATCTGCTCAGGCGTGTTGCTGAGCATTTGGACAGAGTCACCGACTTTGAGGAACAGAACCATATGACGGCTGAAGCACTTGCCATCGTCTTCAGCCCGAATCTATTGCGGGCGCCGCAAAACGACTTTTCTCTCATTTTGGCCAACATGGGACATACTCATAAATTGGTCAAGGCCCTCATTACACAAGTAAGGTTTTGAGCCTTGCTTTGACGAAACCAAATTCATTATTATCCTGTTCCATAGTTCCATGTGATCT
The DNA here is from genome assembly GCA_018220975.1 of Tephrocybe sp. 9980TJB. Classification (NCBI taxonomy): domain Eukaryota; kingdom Fungi; phylum Basidiomycota; class Agaricomycetes; order Agaricales; family Lyophyllaceae; genus Tephrocybe; species Tephrocybe sp. 9980TJB. Next base: position 8,405 of record JABAJU010000253.1, on the reverse strand, counting down.
TCGATGATACTGATGCCGAGGCAGAGGTTCATTCTGAAGATGAATATGATTCTCCCATCCCAGAAGAAGACGAAGAGGACGACGAACCTGATTTGCATGCGCCCCGAACCCTTGACCCTGACCAGGCTTCGTCAGAAGTTGACTATTCTAAACAGTATACCCTCACCTAATACCACCTTTTACTCACTATCAAAATTCTGGACCTGGCATACCTTCTTGATGATCAGCCATGATCTCTGCATTCCTTGTACTCATAGCAAGCATCTCGGTCACCTTTTCCCACATTGGGCTGTATATTCGTAGTTAATGTGCTTATCAGACGATTTTTATTACTCGCATAATGCATTATGTCTCCTTGCTATGCTCCTATAAAATGAATACCCCTTACATAACTTTTTTGCCGCCATGCCTTTGGGCTTTGGATGAGGTGGTGGCTGTGCAATTTATCAGTTTATCCAAGTTTACGCGTCTCGCGGATTTCCCTTCATTTCCTCCGCCCTCCATGTCTTTAAAAGTCCCAAAAGCCAACAACCTCCAGCTCTTCAAGGACGGATACAAGGTGACTGAGCCAATGCAATCTAAAGAAAAAATCGCTGACACTAGGAAAGCATCTGTCAGGGCTCGAGGACGCAGTTCTACGGAACATTCAAGCCGTCGCCGAACTATCTAACCTTGTACGAACGAGTTTTGGTCCTAATGGCGCGTTGACTTCTTATTTATTATATCCCCGGACTTACGACTACGATAGGCCGTAACAAGCTGCTGATCAACCATCTTGGACGACTTTTCGTGACCTCAGATGCGGCGACGATAATTAAGGAGATCGAGGTGGTGCACCCAGCAGCGAAACTTTTGGTCATGGCATCGCAGGCGCAGGAGGCTGAGGCATGTGTTTTGTTGTGTAGTGTTCAAGCAAGAGCGCGTTCTGACTTTTTTTCTTCTCTTTTATTGCAGATGGGCGATGCAACGAATGTGGTCCTGATCTTGGCTGGCGAGCTGCTGAAGAAGGCAGAACATCTCCTAATAATGGGTCTTCATCCAAGTGAAATTGTCAAGGGCTATGAATTGGCATGCACGAAGGCGTTGTCAGAGCTTGATAGTACGTTTATCTCTTCTTTTTGGGTTTTGTCTGATCTAACGATCTACCAAGACCTCTCCACATTTAACCTTCCCTCGCCTCTTACACAGACATCACTCGCATCTGCACTCAAGCCTGCGATCGCGTCAAAACAATACGGCCATGAGGACGCTTTGGCGTCACTTGTTGCTGAGGCTGCGCTCGCGATCATGCCCTCAAATCCGAAGAACTTCAACGTCGATAACGTCCGTGTTGTGAAGATTATGGGAGGATACTTGGCGTCGAGCAAGGTTGTTCAGGGAATGGTGTTTGGCCGTGAGCCAGAAGGTGAGCTACTTCTTAGCATTCTATAATGTGAAGGCTAAAATAGTTGCATCTATAGGCCAGATCAAAAAAGTAACTCGCGCAAAAGTCGCTGTCTTTACTTCCGCACTTGACGTTGCACAAACCGAGACGAAGGGAACGGTGCTCATAAAAAATGCTGATGAGATGCTCAATTTCACCACTGGTGAGGAGAAGCATCTTGAAAAGGTTTGTTTATTTTCTGTTGCTATGAGCTAGAACTCTATTCATCATTCTTTTCAGATTTTCAAAGAGATCGCAGACTCTGGTGTCAAAGTCATCGTCGCTGGATCGACAATGGGCGAGCTGGCTCTCCACTACCTTGATCGATTCGGCATCGCAGTCCTTCGCGTCCTCTCTAAATTCGACCTGCGACGTCTCTGCCGCGTTGTCAACGCCACTCCACTCGCGCGTATGGGAGCACCAACGCCAGAGGAAGCTGGATATGTCGACATCTTTGAGACAATCGAGATCGGTGGAGACCGCGTGACCGTGTTGAGGCAGCTCATTCAAGGTGACGCCGGTTTCGACCCTACAACGCAGGGCGAGAAGACACGAACCGCAACCATCGTCTTGCGCGGGGCAACGTCTAATCACTTAGATGATTTGGAGCGGGCGATCGACGACGGTGTGAACGTCATCAAGGCCTTGTTGAAAGACCCACGATTGGTGCCTGGAGCTGGTGCGACAGAGGTTGAGCTGGCGAGACGGGTGGAGACGTACGGAAATGGGCTTAAGGGGCTTGCTCAGCATGCGGTGAAGCGTTATGCGACAGCATTGGAGGTTGTCCCGAGGACGCTGGCGGAAAATGCCTTGGGTGGTGCTGAGGGCAATGAAGTGCTCAGTCGGCTGTGGGCGAAGCATGAGCAGAAAGGTGGAGAGTCTTGGGGTGTTGATGTGGAGGTGGGTTGCCGTTTCCATCTTGCTTTTTCTGATGCTAACTTGAGGTATTGACCCAGGCTGAGACTGATGGAACACTTTTGGCTGATGAGCATAAGATATATGATTCGCTTGCCGCGAAGTCGTGGGCCATTAAATTGGCAACAGAGGCAGCAATCTCCGTGCTCAGTGTGGACAGCATCATTATGAGTAAGCCAGCCGGTGGTCCTAAGATTCCTCAACAAGCAGGAAACTGGGATGCAGACGATTAGATGTAGGAAGAAATTTTATCAATACACCTGTATCTGAATAATACAAGACAACTATATCCATCTCAATGGTTGAAATGTTGACTTTTCACCAAATGGTGTTTCCAAGCACCTGGGTGCCAACTTCTTGACCAAAGAATTTGTGCGCATAGCCTAAACGAAGTCAAAATTAGATTTAGTACACAGAAGAATCTTGTGGAACGTACTGCTTGGGTGGTAGGTATTGCTGTAAAATGGAGCATATCCGTTTAGGCGACAAACAGTATAGAAGTGAGTGCACGGCACGTACCCCCAGAAATCATCCGAGTCCGAGCCAACCGTGACGTTGTCTATGAACCCGTACGCCGTAGGGTTAGCCAAGATTGTCGTAAACTGCGCGTTGGCATCCCAGATGTACGTTTTTACCTACAGACAAACATGTTTTGTCATGAAGACTAACGCTATCAAGTAGTGTCGGTACCCACCCCGCTGTTGTTCGCCTTGAATGCGTTAGCCTGTTCAACTAACTTGGTGTTAAAGTCCGCGATGACGACGGCTTCTGCTGCACATGCAGCTGTCCCTTCCGCAAGCATCTAATAAACTCTGTCAATTGATGATCACAATGACGGCACTGTGGAAGAGCGTACTAGCGGAGAGTCATTGATCGGTGGGACGGTGACGAAGAGGAAGTTCCTCGCTCCTACGTTGCTATTACATTGATTGGTGAGAATGAAAAGAACATGAAACTTATTGCATGATTGCTTACTACTAAAGAAACAATGATAAGTCAGAATGGATGCTTAGGAATGAAACACAGGATGAAAACTTACGAGCTCTTGCACCAAAGCAAACTCATTATCAAGTAGCACATCGTTGAAGCTGTAGGAGGCAGAGATTAATCGGTTCGACTGCAACGAGTAGAGTATCGATGAATACTCACGCGCCACGGTCTCCGCTCTCATAGTACGAATTTCCAATGTCATTGATTCCAATCCAAATTGAGAACAAGGAGTTCGCACTGGTCCAGGGCGTCGCCGCAGGCCGCGTTCCCGCCCCTTCCAAAAACTGATTTACTTGGTCACCAAGGGACAAAACGGTCGATTCGTACGGCGCGACAAGGGTCGCATTAATAGTGGCGCCACCATACGCGTAGTTGTATGTGAACACTAGGGAAGTGTTGTATTCCGTCGTGACGAGATCGACCCAATTCACTCCCCCTGTGGCCGTATAACCTGGATAGGGAGGATTGCCGAGAGGATTCCCTGCTGCTGGCAAGGTTGAAGTAGGGTCAAAGTACGTTTGTGTATAAGAGTCGCCACTGCAAAAGAATAATCAAGTTCCTTTGAGCAAAGGAAAGCCGGATGAGGGCAGCATGATACAATACTGACAAGCTAAACCAGTAGTTAGCGTTAACTGGGGTTGTCGATGTAGACGTTGTCGACGCTGAGGAGGAAGTTGACGTTGAGGTTGTTGTTCCTACAGAGGACGATGATGTAGTAGAAGCCGCTGTGCTCCCTGCAAGGCATTGAGAGTAGTCTAGACATAGGTTTAGTCAAATTGCAAAAGAAGCAATGGCTCGGTCTCAACAAGGGTTCTGATAAGTGCAGACGGCCCTTCAAGGAAAACTCATCGTCAGATTTAAAACACGTAAGAATGCGATAGTTTCGTACCCTGCGACACATGTTGTTGCGCCTGTCCAATCAATGCCTCCACCTATTCAGAGATGGTTAGCATTGAGCAAATATGAATGCAACCCTCCGGGGCAAGTGACTTACATTGGCCATAGAGACTCGCCTGGGAAAGCACAGAAGGAAAAAAAACCGCGAGGGCAACAAACTCAAAGGAAAGCCTCAGCATTGTAGTACTAAGAGAGGTCTGCACTCCTCTAACGCATATTCGACTCTTTTAACGACACATGAGGAGGCCAATTGCGCAGTTTCCATCGTGCTCTCCAATCATGTGTCCGATCCTGTGGTGATTTTTCGGTGGAACAGCGGTAAGAAGTTGAAGACATTTTTGAAGACACGACGTGAAACCTTGGGGTGAAAATTTTAAAAGGCGAGCTGAACCGGAGTAATACTGACGACAACTCGGAAATACTCTTCCAAAGGCCAGAAGGTTCACAGTTACTAGCTTTATTTCCAAGAGATGCAGATGAAAGACGAAGATGGTGAAGGTAGATTAATATTGCCACCTACGGCAATGCCGCCTACCACTTGGGGCGATAGAACACCGTTTTAATTGCCGAGTTATATATGCAACAGACACCAAACACATCTGAGTTTTTTTTTTGCGGACTTTGAGCTCTATTCTACATGTCTTCATTTCAAGGCAATTAAAGGTCAATAGTACCCGTGATCCAATGTCTGTGGACTCGGAAGCCTTCCACATGCATCATCCTTGCATACGCCCATTAGATCTAGAGGCCACGCGCCTCCCTCTCAACCTATCCAATCCAAAGCAATTCTTCGCCTCCCTTTCTTTATCCTCCTCCTCCCGCTCCTTCCCGATCCAACTGTAGTTCCTCCATTCTCAAAAGCCTCTTGCCTATCCCAATCTCTAAGTCCTCGTCCGCATCTGCCAGTGCACGTGCCCTCCGATCCTGCTGCCTCTCGCGCATCAGGTCGAGATCATCATCCTCGAGCGGATAATTCGAATCCATGGGGAATCCGAAGGACGAACGACCTAGTGAAACGGAGATGGGTGGGCCGTCGAGGTCAATTTTGAATCCACCTGGGTCTGGATAATCGTATAGGAACATCCCATGTCCCCCACGACTTGTGTCGAAGTTCGCGCCTACGCCAGGAGACGAAAATGGTATTGAACTCTCTTTAGCATCATGAAAATTGAGTGCCTCGATTCGGGGTAACAAGAGGTTTTCCTTGTCCCTCGAACTCGTTCGCACAGGATTCATAGGCGCTATATTCGTCGTCAGTGTCGTACTCAAAGGAAAGGTGGGATGAGGGTTCTCTTTCTTGTCGTCGTCTATCTTCATCGTCTTGAGAAACGTTACGGTGAACGAAGAAGGGGATGTCATCTGATTCGGGTTCCAGCGACGAGGAAACAGCTTTATAGTTTCGTCGAAGTGTAGCATCCCAAATAGCACGCAGACGCCTCCAACATGGTGGAAATCACAATAGAAAAATAGAGGGCTTTGAGATGAAGTATATGAACAGCAGCTTAAAGCTCGTGTGTTCGTAGCACCCAGACTTTTTAAAGGCCCTGCCTAGTTCATGGCCACCTGAACGCGCCAAGACAGTTGTGGCAGTTTTAATCTCTTCGCCTTTTCTCAAGATCCATATCAAGGGGGTGGGCAGAATGGGTTTTCGGGAAATGTCCTTGAACACGATTTGTTACGAGCTGGCCAATGCGTCCGGGCATTGGGTTTAAATTGTACGGTGACCGCCATAAAAGGATGGGGACTCGCGGCTCCGGCTATGGCAGTCTGTACTTTGTCCCATCGAAGCCAGCTGGCTTTATCCTAAACGAAATTGAAACCGTTAACTAATTAGCACATGGCGCCGGTCATTGGAAGCAGAACACGCACATAGTCATGGCACGTTGGGTGAGATGAGAACTTTCCCTCGCACATTTCTAATACGGCCGCCGGATCACTTAGAATAAGACTGAGAGAGGCGCAAAACTGCTAGTCTTGAAATTCGCGATTGAATTGAACACAGAAATGGAAAACAAGTTTGATTGCGAGTGTATCAAATTACTAAATCTAGCAACTATCCCACGATATGGGGTTAGGGTTAGCGCGACGAAAGGACCAAAAAAAAAAAGGCGCCCACCCAGCCAGTGGCCGGAAAGGGACAGGAAAATATTGAGACGGTGCATGAGCCGAAGCCCATACAAGCCGCAGCCACTCCCTGTATGGACAGGGTCGCCGTGCTATGGAGAGTCTCCACGGCCCACAAACCCGGGTACATGAAGGGGCTTGTGCCATCAAGGTAAGTATGAGGTCTTCATATCTTCGTTGATCCTTTATATAGCGTCTCAGGCGCACGGACCATGTCACAAATATTTGGCATCCATCACTGAGACTCTCAACTTGCGCAGGCTGATACAAAGGTTTTGAATAATCTACAATATTATACATGCGTACGTCATACTATACATTAAAAAGGTCATAGCACAGCGACACAAAAGTTCAAACACCTGCTTCTCATTCGATCAAGCCTGGCGCCTCCTTAGTTGTCTTGCGAGCCTCCGAGATTGGCTCATAAGCAACTCTAGAAGGGTCTGCGTGAACGAGCCTTTTGGGTCACTATTTGTAAGGATCACGATCAAAGAGGATGAAAATGAACCAGAGGATAAGGCCTAGAAGACGAAGGAACAGAGTCAAGAGTACAATGTGTTGATTTCACACATCGTCTAGTACAGAAGTAGTTAGTTTATATATTGGCAAAGAGTCTAAGTTCGGATAATAAGAAATTTCGTGATGACGAGGGAAAGTCGGGGTGAGTCTGGTAAGTGATATCATACTAGACAGAGACTGAGGTACGTATCAGAAAGTATTGGAGCGGATTGTTGGACAAGGGAACGTTGAAGTATAATAGATGGGAGAGACCACCATAGGAAACGGGCCGGTACTCGGTTCGGATATCGGAATGGACTTGGAGCGGTTCATGACACTATTATATTGTTGTCTCATGTACTGGATGATTTGACAAACAGCTTAGGGTATTGTCACGATTCCACAATCAATTTCATGTGCTACGTGGGCTATAGTTGGCATAGCGAATGTTGAGCGAATGAGGTCGATGAACACCAGCATCTACTTACTTCCATCCCCGCCACAGAGATTGTTTGGACTCGGAATAATTAATTTGCATGGGCACCGTTGACACGCCTACTCACGTCATTCGGCAATGAACTCTAGAGGGAAAACATTCTACCCATTGTACTTACTCTACTTCAACTTACATCTCCATCAAGTTTTGATTAGGGGGTTGACAGGTGAACCAGTGACAAGTGAGGTAAGTACTTCCAGACAAGAGAACAAGTATGAAACAAAGAACGTGGGTGAAGTTGTAGGTCCCAGGCATGTCGATTTACAAAGAACAAGATACGGCCGATGCCCTGTTTCCATGAGTTTACTCAGATGGCGGTGCGTGTGGGTCCCAGTGAGCGCATGTGGACCTGGAAACAACTCCTTCAAAACTCTCGTCGAATTACTTCCCGTGCCTGACGCTGATGATCACAATTTTCTCCAAGGGTCAAGTAAGTTTGGTGGATGGAGGCCTTGCTCTAATGTTCCACAGTGATTCGAAAGTTGGATTTTCCCCAAGTTGGAGGACGCGCTCGCAGGAACCGCCCTAGGTTGGTCTCTCCTTTTTCCAACGAGAGGAGTGAACCCATCGTTCGAAATCCACGTAGTGGACCCTTGGGCAACAACCGTCGCTTCCAAACATCTTGTATCCTTGTTTGTGTATTCCATAGCCCTGAAACTTCCAACACGGTTCTAACTTCTCTAGGCCCCTTGTCATAGCCTCATGCCATTATTTTAATATTAAACTTGCCATTTTGAGGGGCCATTTACGCACGAACAAATTTGCCGTGCTGCCGCGAGTTGGCATAGCGAAATAGAGGAGGAACCTATTCGCTACATAGCATGTGCATGTACATATACGTCTATTCTCGCGACACAGATTTTTTGAATGTTGCCATGGACACAAACGGCTAAGTACCCAGGTAAATCGACAATGAACTAAAAACTATACGGTCTATAGCCATTGTACTGTAACTTACATCTCCATTCTACTGGCACCAAAAGTAAAGATTTGCCAAAGGTTGACAGGTGATGCATATTGTAAAGCCCCGATAATAGTTAGGGCGAAACAAGAAACTGTACC
>JABAJU010000252.1:0-18068 GCA_018220975.1 Tephrocybe sp. 9980TJB | reverse complement strand
GATTGGACTTATTTTACGGTCGTGAAATGGACTTTATTTGTAATATGTAGATGTAGAATTTTATACGCTTCAGCAAGGATGGAAGGATCGTCCAAGGGCTCAATAATGATTCTTACTTTGACTCTATGTAAGTGCCTCCGCAGTACACTGCATCTACAGAACATATCCTCGTAAGCCTTATGCACGCACCGTCAGTCAGCTAGCCCATGTGGCCGTCTTACACATCAGCAAGACAATCATCCCTGCAAGCTATGATCCCACTCGACAACATGACAAAAATAGACCAGCCGTTAGCGCCATTGATCTAATAGCCTGGGCTATAGATGAGCTTAGATAGCTTCGTAGAGGAAATCGAAAGAATTGATCAACCGCCCTGACACGCATGGTTTGGCAACGTTCTATGGTAAAAGCGACGCGAGGTGTCTTTTCCAACAACGATGAGTTGACTTTAGACTATGCAGCAAATTGTGTGAGGGGTGTATAGCACCAATGAGTGTTTGAATCCTTATGAACCTAAGATCATAAGCCGAAAGCATGCATATCCTGAGGGAGGCAAGACGCTCATTGACCAGCGGTTGAGTTGAAACCAGTGGTCAACGTTAACACAACCTTGAACTGTGCCTGGCATCGGGAAGGTCACCGAGGCACAGGTGGGGATCATTCTATTCGAGATTGAGCTCGAGAAGAATGGTTTCGTCGATTGCTATTCCCCTCTCGTGCGTACATTGGTTATCTAGAGTACTTACGTATATGAACGTGCGGAACCGTGGCGTTGTCGGAGTTTGAAACCATTCAACTGAGTCTCTTTTAAGTGTTTTCCATTTGCGACCAGAATGACGCATCGCCTTGTTAAGGATGACTGACCATGCCAATACCGAGAATGACCATTATTAGTGAGTTGGCCCGCTACTGATGTGGCATGAATGTAACCCTTTTTCAACTTTAGTTCTGTACTCAATGTCTCCAGAACTGCAAATCTAGCAGAAATTACGGAACAATTCCGTATATTATCTCTTACATTCCACCCTGACAAACAGTATAACGAAGATCGTAAGGCTACAGCGACAAAGTACTTTCAGGAGCTGGCAAGAGCGTATGAAGGTGCGTGTTTTGCATTGCCCGCGTTCAATATTTCAGAACATGGTTTGACAGTTCTGTCTGATCCACTGTTACGGTAACACAGAGCTATTTCGATAGTAAATATTCATTGACTGGATTGTTCTCCAGGGAGGTTTATGATTTGCGGGGTAAGACATAATGATTGGACACGTTCCAGTATCCTCTAAAGGACCAGCGACTACCTCTAGGCGAGGAAGGATTGAGAATCATTCAGTCTGAACAATTCAGATGGATGTCTCGTGATGAGGTGAGATGAGTAGATGTCGTCACTTTATTTATTTCTAACCGGCCTGCTTGCCAGATCAAGAAAGCCTTGCTTCGGTTACCCCGACTGAACAATGACAAGGAAATACTCGCCGCTAAAGGAGAAATTGCGGTCGGCTTTAATGCATCATCTATGTTCTGTAGCTACGAGGGCTCCGCAGACGATTCTTGGACTCAGCAAGTACTTAATCGATGTGAAGACCTGCACATGGAACTTTTAACTGTAGAACGTATATTCGAGGTGGGTAGATTTCATGTCACATTCTTGACATTCAGTTGAAGTTCATTCATACTCTAGACAGCAGTTGACGATCGAACGACCGTTTTAGCAAAAGCTTGTGTCTCACAATATTCTGGAAGCCGTTTAACGCGTCAGCTCGTTGGCACTGTGCGACATCAATTCTCACCACGGCTGACGTCGCAGGTATTTTATCTATAATATTCCCTTAGTAAATCTGATATTTCATTTGGGGTAGTTTAGCATTGGCTTGATTCCTGTTTTCGCTAAGGTGTCTGCCAAGTATGAAGCTAATGGCACACTTCTATCGGGGCGCATTATCCATTCACTGGCAGGTTCAACGCCAACCATTACTTTATCTGCTTCACGGCAGCTATACCATTTGCGCAGCGACGTGGCTTTCTTGGAGCTTGATATATCACCGACACCAAAGTATACATTCAAGCTTAACTTTCCTTCGATGGGAGTCCCTGTTCCCTCACTATTACCAACAATCTCTGGATTAGAAGACATGTCCAGCGAAACAGCGATCGGTGTATCGTTTCAGTCTATTCTTCCGACTCTATTATTTGAACAGGCGGTCAATTTCGTAGAGCTTGCTACTCAGCTTACGTTGGCTCTTCATTGGACTGCCTTTGTAGGTTTTGAATGTATGTGCAGTGGAACATGGATCCCACGCCCGCAGGTCGAGTTATCTCTCACCACGCGCTACGGGCTAACCGGAGTGAGCTTTGCGTTACGGTCAGTCCATATCGGCCAATCGCAAATGATAAGCGGCTAATACTTTCGTAGCGTCGCTTACGAGGGTAACGTGTTTTCTTTACCAGTTTCACTTGCTGCCCAACCTGAACCAAGCATCGCGTACTGCGTTACCCTCCTCCCCGCTACTGTCGCTTTATTCGGCTACCATCTAATTATCAAGCCAAGGCGCCGAAAGCATCGACTCGAGTGTGTACCATACTCAGCCTCCATCATTCCACTAACCCTTCATTTAGTTTCATACGCTCTGCACGAAGCAGACTGAAAGAAACAGGGGAATTGCACGATGACAGGCAGGCCATTCTGGCTTTGTTAACACCAAGTGCCGAAAAATCCAAGTCAGCGGAAACCGCTAAAGGAGGCAAGGCGTTTAGTTCATTGGCCAACATCTTCTCTGACGGCATTTCTAGGTCTTGTCATCACTGAAGCAACATGGGGCTGTTTCTACGAGGAAGACGAGGCTAAAGACCTTTCTGTCGATGTGACCGTGCCTTTGCAAGCTTTGGTACGCAAGTCACAGGTATTTGTTCCTAGCGATCGAAGCAAGGTGAGTACAAGTTCTACTTCCTGAAACGGCTTGGTGGGAATAACTTCTTCGCGTGTAGTCGGCCATACCAGGCTTTAGCGATCCAGCTCCATTCGCTCGCAAAGTACTTCGTGTTCGCTACTTGTTTCATGACCAGACTCATTATGCAGAGATCCGGGAAGACTTCTCTATAGTCTTACCCTCAGCAGGTATGGAATTGGCCTTGAATATCGAAGGTACCTAACCTCTTGATGTAGCCCATTTGGCTGAGAAAAGAATGTGCTAACGTCGATGATTTATTCGCCAAGTAAAATTAGAGTGCCAGTTGCGATTACTCATGTTCGCGTTCATGATCTCATGAATGTTCAACGCACTGCGCCCAATGACTCCTTTCTCTCATGGGATCTTGCTGAGCTACACTAGAATTATCATGTTGTATTTGCATATGTAACTCCTTGCGTATCCATCAGCCGTTAATACCTACGCAATACTCATATGCTGAACATGATCATTTGTAAAAAGGTACCAGTCTCTTTTCCATCGATCCTCGGCAACATATGATTTGCTTCAGATGTCAAAGCCTTCCTAGGCCTCACGGTATAAACCTCAAGTTAGTTCAAGCTCAAGATAGTGTGTTCTCAGAAGAACGAAGATGGATTTGATGCTCTCCACTTTGGCATTTTCGGGGCTCCCACGTCACTCAGTAGACCTTAGCCCAGGCCTTTCAAATGTGGAAAACCCAGAATCTTAGTGGCTTTAACAGTGTGGACACATAGACTGTTCACGTGGAAAGCGTAGATCATCCGTGCCCTTCGCCTCATCTCCGTCCTTTGGCTGTAGGTAAGTCCGGGAATGATTGGACATACCAGGCTTTCCGAGATGCTCACCTCGGGATAAATCCCAGGCCCATGGAGTTGTTGATACTCTTTCGAGCAACGAAGACAAACCCACTGGGCTCAAATATGTTCTACCTCAGATCAAGATTGTTTACTAATTTTTTGGTTGGTACGGTTGGGAGCCATCTTTTCACAAGACCAAAATATTAATCCGACGCTGATCAAGCAGGCAGGGAGAAGTTAGGTTTACCACACTTTACCCAGCCGCCGCTGATTTCCAAACTTCCTATAAGCTTCCTTGCGTCTAAAGCATGTTTTGCCGCCGCGATCTTCCGGTCCTCGTGATGATGACATGGTGAGCTACCTGCATGAAATCACATACGCCAATTCAGCGAAGGTTCCTTCGAAGGAGCTTACGTGTTGAACAGTCCTCAATGTAAATTGATTCGATTACATTGCATTTCGGATTGCCTCATAATCCTAGGCTCTATGTAGAAATGAACTTGGGCCTTAATAATCTTGATCGACGCTGGGCATGAATCGAAAGATGTTTGGGTTTATAGTTCATTTACAGTTTTTTACGAGATCGCTGATCGCAGATAGCCTCTGATGGCGAAAATCGAAGACATCCGTGTCAGGAACAGACAAAACCCTTTATGCAGCCTTACATCCTGCCACCATGTTGCCGCATGAGACATCAGTCACCGTGATGCTGGCGCTTCTGGTTGCTGGAAAGGACATATGGGTCGAGAGAACATTCTATCATTCCCTTTACGTTAAAGTCCTTGCCTTTGAGGGTGGAGTACATGTGGCTAATCGTCATAATGGGCCATATCTAAGTCGACTCACATCTCTTAACTCGCACTCCTTGACTTCGCAAGCCCTGCACACGGTACTCACTCGATTCTCCCCTATTAAAGCTGATGGATGAGCCGACTCTTTTTCACACCCTTCCGCTTTCCTCCATGTCCATCCAGAGGCCCACTCTCCAAAACATTCGCATCCGGTCTGTGCGTGATGCGCTCCACATTTTCTATGCAGTTGCGACGAAAAAACTGCCTCTTATCACCCGACGTCTGGATGCTGAAGAGCGAAGAGCAATTGGTTCAGGCAATGTCTATGTTTGGTTAGCACACATCAAACACAAGATCGTCAATCTAACGCTGATGGTATAACACAGGGAGGAGCGCGGCGCAAATACGGAGCCCACAGGACTAGGCATGGAAAGATGGTAATGGCCACTCTTCCAATCGTCTCTAGTCGCTCATCGCTCGATGTTTCAGGACCGATGGAATGGGATGGGGTCCAAGTCGTACGTACTTGCATATAGGTAATCCTTGATGTTCCTGACATTTGTAGCAGGTGTTCGAGATGTACGGGATTGCTTTCTGTTTGACGTTTTCTTCGCCATAACCCCTCCCAGGAATTTCTTTTCTATAATCAAAAGGATACAAATTTTGGCGAGGAAGTCGTAAACCCGGTCACACCATGGGCTCAAATGATGCGGTTTGTCTTGTCCAATACACCCTCGAGGCTCAAAATTCTCATCAATACTCTGAAAATAAGGAAACGGGAACAGCCTATGATTCCGATGTCGGTCTACATGGCAAACCAGCCAGAGCGTTTAGTCAAACAAACCTACAGTGTACATGTAACTCTCCCATCGGACTCTCCTCGAGGTATCGTACGAAAATGGCATTTGAGTACGTTTCGGTCTAAGATTCAGTGTATACCACTGATTGTCTTTTCAGCGGCCTACTTTAGCCAGCAACGGCTTGATGAATTGAGCACTATAGACAACATACGAGGCGTTGGCGATGTCCCTGTGCCCGAAGGGCTCTTTAGAAGTGCAAGGGCGGGGAAAATGCGGCGGGATCATCGAAACTCTGCGAAAAGGGCAGCCCCTCCATCTGAGGGCCCCTATCTCCCCGAAACCTCAGGGTTTCACTCTGATCACGATGATAGCGCCTCCCGTAATTCACGACACTACGGTTCTTCGCCTTTTCCTTCGCCTTTCCCTCATACAACCCTATCATCTCGCTTCTCCGACAACTCCAGGGAGTCATCACCTTCCTCCGATAGCTCGCGACTCGGTTCAAATCAGCACGCATCCCTCGTACCTCTAGAGTATCTGCAAAACATCTCCGTTCCGCGACGCAATCCAGCAGATGAACAGCTTCTACGCCGTTTCTCGTCACACACGGCTGGGCCGTCTGGCTAAAAATGACATTTAATTTTCCCCCCGCTAGATTTGTATGTAGAAGACCATGGTCATCTTTCTGTTGTATTTCGTATCCAGAACAGCATCCTCTCTCCTTTGGTGGTGAAAGCCAATTAGGCCTTGAGTGGTATGGCAACTAGGATGGCTAGGGAATTCATTGATTGTGATCGGCGTCCGTGCTTCGCTGTGCGAAGGGCGCGGCCGCTGTACCGAAGCCTTGGCAGAGGTCATATCGACAAAAGTATGAATGCAAAGTCTAAGAGCCTCTGCCTTCAGGAAGTGAGTTTGTACGACGTCGATCTGATCCTAGTCTCATTCTAAGCCTTGGTCGTTCACTTGTACATACCTCCGCCGGACAAAGCTTAACGCGAACGGGCCGCTACTGTTAGCGCTCGACTATTTTTTTGAACTCTATCTACCTGATGACAACTTCCCTTCTTTGAATTGTTTGCCGATGAGACATCTGCCCTCGGACTCACGGGGCCAAATGCATCATGATCAAATTAGAGCACCATGCTATCTCCTAAGAGCCAGTGTGACACTTTTTACGTCCACAGACCATCCCTGTTCAATCTGAATAGTCTCTTTAGAATGTGGTGGATGACACACTATGTACCATTTAAAACACTAAGTCACAGGGTTGCCAGTACTTAGGTCCGATATAGGATGAAGTAGCCTTCTCCATTGTCCCCTGAAACACACAAAAGGTTCAGCTTTTCTGATCGCTGTATCAGGCAGTACTTACGTACGTACGAATTCTATCCTTTTCTCAAGGTAAACCACGGGTTCATCGCAGCGAAACGGAACCTTTGTATGTGTTTCACTTGCGCAATAACAGCCGAAAACAGTAAAACATGCCTCAGGCTGGGCAGTTGTCTCATTACGACACATGTTGCATCCGAGAGGCTGGCGAGTCCCCGTTGATGTGAAGCGTGTTCTCGATCTTGAGCATTGTATACTCCGAGACGGGGACAGAAATAAAATATGTATGTAGATCTTCCGTCGTGTGGTATGCCCGGAGAAAGGTTTCCGTAAAGCCGCGAATCGCAAAAGTGCAAAATAGAATCAATCCCCTCTAATTGAGAGTCTTTACCGAGAGACCTCATGGCCTAAAGTACGCGCCCTAAAGTGAGTGAGGTAGCTTGAACAAGGAAGACCTTTCTACCGCATCCCTGAGTTAATATTCGTTCGACATCCTGTCGCGCTTGCATTGAGGGGACCAACGAGGCAGTCGCTCAGATGAGATGAATTGCTTTCCCACTAGTGGTTCCTACCAGAAAACCTAGAAGTGCCCTCCTCTCTCACGCCTGATCAGGCCGTGGTTCTGACAACCGAATGAGTGACGCGCCATATTTCGTGGCCGAGAGGGTCGTGTCCAGGTTGTGTCATAAATTGATATTTCGTGGGGAACGCGAGAAGCTGACTCCCGTTATCTGGGTAGGTCCCACATTGGGCGCAGGCATGGAGCTCCATAAGGCGTCGTGGGTATTAACCATCGTTGTTTTGAAACAGTCACCAGTACTTATAGCATAAGACCTAGACCATAAAGATGAATTTTGACAGATATTCTTTCGGTTGTCCATTTTAATGACCGTTTCCATCAGATAGTCGTTGGATAATTGAACCGCAACAATGCGGCATGTCCTGGCAGGTCCCTTCAGTGCTTCAGCGTTAGATAATTTATCGATAACAAATATACCTTTTTGACATCGCTGAGAAATGGTTCATGATTTATCAGAAACTCCAAATACTTGGACGATGGTACCACGGCGGAGATGTGAGCACAAAACGATCCAGGAGTGGGCTTCGGATTCGAATTCTGATGGCAAAATCTCGTTTCCAGTCAGGAATTAGTCAGATTTATTTCTCCTTCGTCGGTTCCATCTCGTCCAGCAAAGTAGTCCATATCCAAGAGGCGGAGAATTAGAAGACTGAGGTGAAAAATGAGGACAAAGTCGGAAATTTGCATTCTATCCATCAA
Organism: Tephrocybe sp. 9980TJB; assembly: GCA_018220975.1. Classification (NCBI taxonomy): domain Eukaryota; kingdom Fungi; phylum Basidiomycota; class Agaricomycetes; order Agaricales; family Lyophyllaceae; genus Tephrocybe; species Tephrocybe sp. 9980TJB. Next base: position 10,124 of record JABAJU010000252.1, on the reverse strand, counting down.
CGGACGTGATCTAATCATGATTAGATAAGCAATGACCTCAGACAACAACTTGTTCAACTTAGCTACTTAGGGAAGCGAACTTCGAATGTCGAGAGCAACGGGCAACCTGGAACCAAAAACCCGTGGCGCAAATAGGTCTACCAAGGCTGCTGGGAAGTTGAAAGTCCTTCCTGAGCAGCCTGAGCTACCTTCTTTGCGTGGAGAGTCCCCAAAGGAGAACGAGAGTCCTGTGGGCACCGGTGGAGATAGTGACGATGGCGATGTGGACGAGAATAGCGAGGACCAAGAGGACATCGAGGTGTGTGGAATTAATACGTTATTCTGTCACTTGGTTCTTGACATTACAAGGACAGGTCTATAATCAAATTTCACTAATTCCGGCGGGTACTGCTCGAAGAGATGCTTTGAGACTCACGAAAAAGAAGGCAAAGTCCCTACCCCGGGTAACAGCATATGCTACAGCAGGGTGTGTGACGTTTCTTTTCTCTGATGAGCGTGTTTAGAGCGAATTTCTTCGGTAGATCGTACCGAATGGACGACCTTATGAAGTTCTTCAATGCGCGGAGGAATGCGTACCATACGAATCCAAAATTGATAGACGAAGTTATCTATACGCCATACATCTATGATCCACCTACAGCATCTACGAATACCGAAACACATAACGCGACGGGCGACTTGCTAGGTGTTCCAGAACTCAGAGGAGAGCCTGATGCTTCTCCTCCCAAGAAGAAGAGCAAGTTCGATACGAATTCTTCCGAGGCTGAAATATTTTTGTTTGACTACGGGACGGTTGTGATATGGGGCATGACAGAGGCCCAAGAGAAGCGGTTCCTATCGTCAATGTATGTTACTTGCATAACCTGCGTCCAAATCCACTCAATTCTCATCCCAGAAAGCGTTTTGAAGTGGAAAAGTTAGGTAGGGGTTATATCTCTAGCGCCTGTTCTACAATGAACCTAATGCACTTCCATCCATTAGCCCCGGAGGATGTGGAAATGGAAGATTTAAATTACTACTATGCTAATTACAGTCGGTAGGTCGGGGTTGCGATGAAGCACAAGACCATTAATGATTGTGTTCTTAGAATATTCAACGACGTCATAACTCTTAGAAAAGGTTCAAGTTATATGTGAGTTCATTTTTTCTTTGACTTCACGAAACTTTCTTTCAACATCAATGATTTTCAAGGACGAAGCTTTCATTGTCTCATGCCCTCTCGCAATCTGTGAAGATATCTTTGGTACGTTTATACTCTTTGCCTCGAAGAGCCTATTGACAATAAAATTCCTAGTTCGAAGGGCTAATTTCAACGACGATAGAGGAGACTAAAGATATCCCTGAAGTAATTAGTGAGACCGGCAAAATAGGCATGCCCCATAAAGGTATGTAGCTCGGCACATGTATCTCTCCTCTCTGACGTAGTGTATGCCCATGTCAGAAATTATGCAAAATATAGGCAGACTCTTCCTTCTTCGAACAAATATCAACTCCGTAGGATCTGTCTTAGACTCGCCGGTACATTTTAAGCTTTTTGCCTTCTTATCATAATTCCTTACGGCACATTTTGCAGGAAGTTTTCTGGGTTTGTTTAAGATCCAAGATTAAGGAGCCAGGGGTGCGAATTGACTAATTTTAACAGAGCTTCCCCGACCTTCAACCACTGTATGATGCTGCGCGGAGTTATCTTGAGATTCCTCAAAGAATTGATTTACTCAATACTCGTGTCGAGGTAAGCATGCCGAGGTTTCTCTGGATCAAGATCTCTCGCTCATAGGCATGCGATGATAGGTACTGCAAGATATGCTTCAACTTCTGAAAGAATCTGTATCAAGTAGACACGCGGAACGACTAGAACAAGTCGTCATCATTCTTATAGCTTTGGAAATTGGTATCTCATTTTCCCCCCCTGGTTTTCCGTCAACAACTAATGCCATTGTCAGTGCTTGGAATTATCACAATTCTTGTCGATGTAATGGCATATTGAATACCAGTCTTCCAGACATATGATGTTTTGAATGACTTTTTTTTGGAAATCACTATGGCTTGCATGAGCTATTAGAGGTGGCTTCAAATGTATCATATATTTTGATTCTGCGTTGGTGACGAGATATGACTTGTCTATGCACCCAGCGGATAGGACGTACGTTGGGTCTTCGTTTAAAGAACTACAAGAGCAAATACTTCCGCCAACGTTCACCTATCAGCTATGTAGGAACCAAAGCGGAAGAGCAAGGGACATAAGCGATGTGTACCACATTACTTCTCAATCATTCAAAATCAAACGGTGATGATACGGGGTAGTCAAAGGTGCCTGCTGTTATCTATGTATCTATGTGCGTTCCTCATCAACAGCTAACTTACCCCAAGGGTCGTTCACAACTGCCCCACATTAGTCCTTTCGTCACAGTAGATATGGTATATGTCAATGTTTGTTCCCTATCTAAATGTCCGCTGATCTCCACGATTGATAGCAAATAGCGACATCCAACTGTATCCGCATAAGAAACGCATTGTTATCAAAATATAAACTGCTGCAGATACCATGGTGGCCCTTAATGATAGTGGTTACTACAACCAGCGATAAAGCGATAACAAACTGTTCTTGACCTAAGGGTCAACAGAAGAGGACTAGCATTACACATATTTTCTGGAGGACTAGAATATCGGAATGCGAGTAAGACATACGGAAGCAGAGGACGCCAAGTCAAGTATGTCTGACTTTTGAGGTGGACAGAAGTTTGAAGATAAGAAACTGGAAACTCTGATTGGATGATAAACAGTCGTGGGAATGATTTGTAATCCAGTTATCTCTCCCCAGCGCCACAACAGAACCCCTAGATATCGCAACAGGGTTACTGTATAAAGCATGTCGGGCCTCCTGTTTTCTTTTCTCCGTGAATTCCTTCCCCCTTTCCTTCGCTCCTCTTTACTGAGCGCGCTCATTTTTGGTACTCATCCCCGTTCTTTAAGATGGTCAACGCTACCTATGATAGCTGTAAGTCAGTTTCGACGCGTCGTGGTCGGCCTTTTATATATTTAAATCTTTAGCTGGAGACTTGGTATACACCGATGCGGCTGGAAATACCGTTGTTTATAATCTGGGCGATATTGCCTGGACGTTGGCCTCAACAGCTCTGGTGTGGCTGATGATACCAGGCTTAGGGTTCTTCTATTCCGGCTTGTTAAGAAGAAAGAATGCTCTCTCAATGATTTGGACGAGCATGATTGCAATCGGTGTCGTCTCTTTTCAGGTATGTCGTCACCTTGCCTTCTCGTCCCAAATTATTTACCCCGACCTTTATAGTGGTTCTTCTGGGGATATTCACTAGCATTTAGTGACACGGGAAATAGGTTCATTGGAAACCTCAGTGAGTTCTCCTCCACTATGACACTTTGGCCTCCTATTCAAAAATTATCTCTAGAATATTTCGCCCTCAAGGATGTCCTGGCACAACCGTCAATAGGGAGCCCTCGCATCCCTGCCATCGTATTCTGCATTTACCAGTGCATGTTTGCTGCAATAACGTAAGCTATTCACTGACCATGACTGCTCCTTGTGGCTGACACATGGTTCAGGCCTGCTATTGCAATTGGTGCTATCGCTGAACGCGGTCGTCTTGGACCTCTCCTCGTATTCGTATTCGTATGGTCGACTCTTGTGTACGACCCCATCGCCTGTTGGACATGGAATTCCAATGGCTGGTCATTTGTCATGGGCGGTCTCGACTTCGCTGGTGGAACTCCAGTTCACATCTCATCTGGTACTGCGGCGCTTGCAATTTCCATCTTCCTTGGCAAACGCAGAGGCTATGGAACGGCACGCCTTGCTTATAAACCTCAAAACACTAGCTACGTTGTCCTTGGGACAGTGTTCCTGTGGTTCGGATGGTTTGGTTTCAACGGCGGATCTGCGCTCTCAGCGAACCTTCGTGCGGCTCAGGCGTGCATTGTCACCAACTTGGCTGCTGCCGTGGGAGGTTTGACATGGATGCTCTGGGTAAGCTGTGCTTCCTTTGGGATAGTAACGCGAATTTTAATGATTGCCTCTCCTAGGATTACCGCCTTGAAAGGAAATGGAGCGCTGTTGGTTTCTGCTCGGGCGCTATTGCTGGCCTCGTCGCTATTACCCCTGCGTCGGGCTTTGTTGGTTCTCGTGTGTTTCTTTACTTATTTCCGTGCCCGACCCATTCTGATCACATATGCAATACAGCTGCGGCCGTAGCCTTTGGCTTCGTCGGTGGTACTGCTTGTAACTTTGCCACTCAACTCAAGTTTATTGCCGGTTATGACGACACATTGGATGTATGTACCCTTAGCTGGCAATCTCTCGAGAATTATATTTATATATCCATACCATCCGCAGATCTTTGCATCTCACACCATCGGCGGAGTCGTCGGCAACCTCATGACAGGCCTGTTCGCCCAGGCTAGTGTCGCTGGATTTGATGGAATTACCTCTATTCCTGGAGGCTGGTTCGACCACCACTGGGTTCAGTTAGGCTACCAGCTCGCTGATTCCGCCGCTGGTATTTCATACTCCTTTGTCATGACCGTAGGTCCTTGCATTTTCGACGATCGGACCCTTGTTGACATACTCACCAGACTATCATCCTGTGGATCATGCATTACATCCCTGGCCTATCGCTCCGCTCGAATGAAGAGACAGAAATACTTGGCGTCGACGATGCCGAAATGGGCGAGTTCGCGTATGACTACGTCGGCCTCGAGCAGGAAATCGGGCACGCTGTGGACACCGATGTTGGTGCCACAGGCGGAGCCCGCGAGCCTGATCACAAGATGCGCGAGCATGACCATGCTCCATCCGAGAGTGCGACAGAGTCGTCGACGACGACGACTACACACACGAATGAAAAGGTCGAACCACAGGTTCAGCCGGCATAATCCGACTGCTCCTTCTTTCAACTTTACTCAACTTTACCTTGTGTTATATATTGGTTTGAACTATAATGCAGTACTTGCTCTTCTTACTTATCTATTCATTTACGCAGGTTTTTCTTCTTCTAATGACACGCATCACATCATCTACATAGTCCACACGCATCCTACACTGTCTATAGATACTTCGAAATGCCACAATGGGTTCATTGGATAATGATTCGGACATGATCTGATGCACACAGCGTCTCAGCTTGTCATCTTCTATGTCTTTACGCTGTTAAAGCGATCCCCTCTCAGCTCCAAACACTGGCTGGTGGGTGTTATATGGTAGGAGATGTCGACTTATGCACCATTCAGGAAGAAGATGTGACTGAAGTCGATCCCACTCCTGTAAGCAATTCTAGACATCACATGCATTGCGCATGTAAATAAGAGGTATAGGAATTATGATCCAACATCCCTTTCAATGTCGAGCATACGAACAGAAGGCTTAGTCTCTCTTTCGTTCCGCCCTAAGTCGGCTTCGCTGACTGTATTGTTCATGGGTGTAGAGAAGACTAAAGATTTCAACACTCTGTGCACACGTTTTCGGCACCTGGAAGCAGGGATTGGTTAGTCAACGAGTTGAAGAGCTCCTGACGCAAGGGGAGGAAGATCTTTAAGCGGCTTTGGATGACCGCTTTCTTTTCTGCCGCCAACCGCTCTGAGGTTTGGATTCAAGAAATTCAATGATTCCAGACCTGATTTTCTTCCATGCTGTTAATATCGTAAGGAGATACGACAAGAAAAGGCTATAGACATGCGTACTTCTATCAGTCAACGCCTCTGCTATGTTAACCTCAGTCAAACTTGATAGGCTCCAAGAGAGTGCGTGGTCCAGTTCGAAAATCCCATCCTGCCATTTAATATTCAGCATTGGATAAGCAGGCGACGCAACGAGGATTTCTAACCTTCGACCCGCATTTTTTGAAGATCCTACAAAGCATTAAGACAAGCCCTGTCGTCCAAAATGGTAGACTTGCTCCTCACGTCTCTTTGAAAGAACTTCTTCTTCTCGTCGTCACTTGATATTGTCCAACCACAGATGTCATTTTCTTTCGTGCTAGAATCATTTCTCGATGAGCTTGTAACGTTTCGCCTTCAGAATTTCCGGAAAACACCATTTTTCGTCGCTCGATTCTTAACTTTCTCTTTTCCTAAAAACTTACGAAGAAAGGAACTGTTATGTCTAAGCCTTTCGGGTTATTCTATGAAAATCTTCCTTCAAATAACGCGTGTCGTTCTTGTACTAATTAATATACGCATTACTTTTGAATTATTGAATAAGTACACGGTCACGTGAAGCTCACATGTGTCGTGTCACTATCAGTGAGCACAGTGTGCGTTCACGAGAGGAACAGCCACGCACCTAGACAAGACACCTCTGACATTCTATCACGAAGAAATAACTATATTGTTAAGAAATAAAACATTATGCTTGTTTGCTTTCTTTGGGCTCTTTCGCACTCCTGGACCCAGACTCTTTATGGGACCGACTACCACCTGTGCGGCTGCTCGACGACTTCGTCATTCGGAAGCACAGGAACTCGATACCAGTGGCACGCCGTGTATCAGCCAACGTCTTTTTGACACCATCGAGGTTACTCTGCAGATTTTCGTCTCCGGGTCGGCGTGAATACGCCTGAGAGATCTTGTTATACAAATCCGAAAGCGTCTTGGCCGCGGTAGGCGTAACGTAGCGTCCGAGGGTTTGATGCATAAACTCAATCTCAAGTGTTGCCTATACGAGATAAACGTAAATAAGGAACTAAGAGGAGGATGAAGGACGTACACGGAGCATACCGCCCATGCCAAATCGTTTCACTTGGCGGAAACAACGTAGAGCTTCTTCAGCCAGATCATTGACGACGGTGCTCAAGACCCGGTCCAAGAGCGGCTCAGCTGCTCGGCTGACCTGTGCGTGAATACTTACCAGGTACATCAAAGCCTCGTACATATAAGGGCGGATCTCTGCATGCAAAGATTCAATGAGAGGTTGGAGCAAGAGGCTATTGACTGACTGACCTGTGGGCTGAGGGGTCTCATACCAATCCATAGTACTGTCAAGAATGCCTTTACGAAGGATTTCCATTGTGGCATGAGCTTTAGGCTTCAGGTAACTATTGAAGAGTGCCATATCACGGTCTTGAACAGCAGTCAGGAGTGTCTGACCAAGGCTTGAACAGTAAAGAGGAACGATGGAGTAAACAAGCTTTACCTGTCGATCTTCCAAAACAGAAATGCCCAGAGCCGTTTCGAGCTCATTGAGCATATTCGGAATAAGGACGTTCTTGAGATAGGTAAAGTTTGAGATAACGACCAGCTTTCGCGCGTCCTACGTTGAGGTCTGAGCATAAGACTGACCCTGCTTCTATCCACCGACTTACCGGATCTCGAAGGTCTACCAACTCTAAAGGATTTGTCCCCGTTGATGAAACTTCAGTTGGTAACATTGTCCCTGTAACAATGGGCGATTCATCGGAAGCAAGGACGACAAGAGTATCCAGAAAAGCATATAGTGCCTCAACAAAGGCTTTCGTCAGCTTGGAAACAAACGCCTGTGGTACCGGATTTTGTTTCGTGGGCTTGCTGAGCGATGAGGCTGCGAGGTCTACACCACCGGCCAATTTAAAGCCGGCTGTTGTCAGCTGCCTTTGGAGCGTCTCAATTAGGTCCAGATAGTGAGTTGCGGACATATGCACTGGGCTGGCGACCCAAGATTCCAAGTGGTAAAAGAGCTTAGCGTCTGTAAAACGAATATTGTATTAGATGGTGGGGGTGTATCTCATGGGAAGATCGTATACCTCGCAGCCAAGCACTAACCAAAACATCCTCAAACCTCCACTTGGTACTCTCCAACAGGCTTTTCAAGAGAGAAGAGACCTCCGAGGAAATCTCTTGGGCATTAACATCGTTCACTGTCTCCTGAAGCTCGCCAAGGATTTTCATGAGATAATAGGCTGTCGATAGCGAATGACTATCCTGAGGGAGATTCGAGGGAGGCGCATTGTTCAGGCTCGGGGAAGTAACAGCCATATCTGATAAGGTGAAATATTCGGATATCAGGGAGATATAAAGCTTGACGATATCGAGAGCCATTGTTCGACTTTGAGTAGGGCTGCGGCGACTTCCTGAGTTCGACGCCTTGGGGTGATGTTTAAATCGGCAACGAACTAGAAACGTAATATGGAATAGTTTACCTTGCGATACTTTCCTTCCATGAAATTCTTCGATATTTTGACAAAGTTGGGCAACGCAGACAACATTGTTTCCGAGATTCCCTTGATCATGTCGAGGATGGCTTGCCAAACTCGCTCTGCCGAAGATCGGGCTAATAGGCAGCAAAACTTGGCTTCGATGATAGAATAATAACCAAAAAGTAACATACCAACTATAGATTCCGCCTGCTTTGCTTCCAGCGCTACCATAGCAGTCTGAAGTTGCCCTGCTATATGCAACGTCAGGCTACCAGCCTCGCCTTCCATGGACGTTTTCTCTATCGTTGCTGCGATACATGAGAAAGATAAGTAACCTCTGAGGATGACGCTTACATTGAATGACGGCTGTAGCAGCATGATGAGACTTCCTCATGGTCTCAAGGATATGTTTATGTTGGCTGTCAAAATACATCCATATAGGATCATCACCCGCTTGCATGTCTAGAAGCACTCTACAAGCTTCGTGAACAAAACAACAGATGACTTCGAGGTCCTCAACTTACTCGATAGTTTTCTCCTGCTCCTCTAGGGTCCTGGCCGGATCCTGTAATTGTGCAACCAGAACATTCCTCATTTCGCCCATGGCTTTCTCCACACTCCCCCACACCTTCTCCAGAATTCGTCGCTGCTGCTGGTCACCAGGCGCCGTAGTCTGTCCTTCTTTCGGCGTTGCGGATGGAATAAGTTGTCCAGGACGCGACTCTAAAAGCATTTTGCCCTTCTTATAGTCGCGCATGGCGACATCATAACGGCCCTAATATAAGAGCGTTTTTAGGAACATTGTAGTAAACATCCGGGGCAACTCACTGCCTCGACAGACTCGATAATCAGACTTGGTAGGTTGAAAAAGAACTTCGACCTTTCGAAAACACCGAGTGTCGTTCGCAGCCCTTGTGCTTTGGCTGCATTCTCTAGAACGGGAAGGAAGACTTGGTTGGCCTTCATTGCGGCCTCTGCAGCATTATGCTCAATTACTAAACCCATATGACGATGATTTAAACATACGTTTGAGCTGATCCCGCAACGGTCTCGTTGCGTAGTCAGACTCAGGCGAGAGAAGTCCCTCCTTCATTTCAGCGTACAAGGCTAAATATCATGTCAGTCGGGTCCGTTTTCAGCAACAATAACCAATATACCGTCATTTGCAGCTTTAACTGCTACGAAGCGGTCGAAATTATCTTCAACAAGCACTCGAATTGCCTCAGAACGCGCGTCGATCGATGCCTCGAGGTGTGCAATGCCTTGTACAAGATCCTGATATGTTGCATTGGGGTGAACAGCAGATAGGAAAGCCTTTGGGTCGAAAGATTTTGATGTGATGAGAACAGCAGCCTCTGGTTATGGATGAGGCCACACAGTCGCGCCGTCGTATTGAGACGGACTCACTCTGCTCCATATCCATCTCCCTGACGCTAATGGAGAAGGAATTAAACAGGAGGTGATTGATACACAATAAATTACACACTTCACATGCATCCCCAGGCCTAGTGGGTCGCCGTCTCCATCCCCAGTTGAACTTGTCAAGGCACCTGCGACTGAATCTTCGAGTTCATGATCTATGTCTTCCCATTTCCTATAGAGCTAGGACATGTGCTATTAGTTGTAGTAGAATTAGCTAACTAAGCTCACGATGGTCTTAGACTTGAGATCTTATAAGCCTTCAGGAGTGTGGCTTCATCGACATCGAAGTTCAACTTGGGCATACGTCTTTATGTCGGTCGATTTTTCTTAAATTATGCTGATATCGTACAAACTGGGTATCTTGTTGGGCGTAGCAGGCGTTAAGAACGTGAAAGAAGAAGAGAGATGATGGTACAGTGGAACACGGTATGCGTTTGTTGACGCGCCATCAATTCTCAATGACAACTAACATCTCCAACTCATGCCATCTTGCTCAAGGGTGCAAATTCTACATCTACATGTTACAAATAAAGTCCATTTCACGACCGTAAAACAAGTCCAATT